>PVKA01025579.1:0-16482 GCA_004027165.1 Ctenomys sociabilis | reverse complement strand
TTATTTATTTATTTATTTATTTATTTATTTTTTTTATACTAGGAAATTTAATGTATTTGCTGATGTTACATAATGACTTTAATAAAGATGATTATGCAAGGGTTTGGTGATCATGTGTTCTGGAAAGAAGGCAAATAAGCAGGGTGTTGAGACCCCCCGCTGCCCGAGACCCCTTCTCAGAAGATCTTAGATACAGAGGTTAAATGGGGGCTGAGGAGACAGCTCAGTAGAATAAACGCTTGCCTGGCAATCAATCCTCAGTACTGCCAATAAATAAATAAATGAACAAATAAATAAATAAATAAATAAATGCTTTGCATTAAACAAAAAGGATAAAGGGTTTGTCCTCAGCTAGCCGAGAAGCTTAAGTGACCCGAGCTAGCTACATGGATGAATCCAAGTTTCTCCGGCGTAACAATCTCTTAATTTTAGAATATTCTCTAGGACTTGGGGATAGTCTGGCAGTCTAAGCACCTGCCTAGCAAGTGCAAGGACCTGATACCCCGTGCTGCATGCTGTGCCAGCCCAGAGCCCCAGGTGCCATGTGGGCCACTGAAATTGGGCATGGTGGTGCATGGGTAATCCCAACGCTGGGGCAGCGAAGACAGAAGGGTCACTAGCTGCATAGCAAGACACTGTACCAAATAAATAAATAAATAAATAAATAAATAAAATTAAAAAAATTATTCTTTAATAATGCTAATGTTGTTGTGTATTAACTCAAAAGAAGGATCTAAGGGTGGGTCAAATATCTAAGTAGATTAAAGAGCCTGCAAGCAGGCCCAGGGGTAGGAGTTCGATCCCCAGGCCTGCTGTGCTGGGACACACTGACAGGGCAATTGAGACTGGGCATGGTGATGCAGGACTATAATCCCAGCACTTGGGAGGCTGTAAACAGGAGAATCACTACAAGTCCCATCTAGTAGTGAGACCCTTAACACCCTGTAGACCCTTCCCTAAAATACAAAAAAAAAAAATCATATGCAAGCTGTTTTGAAAGCCTCCAGGTCTTTGATGGAGAACATAGAAAATTCTGCCAAGTAAAATCCTGTGAGGCTGGGATTATAGCTCAGAGTAGAATCTTGCTTAGTGTACTCAAGGTTGTGGGTTTGATCTCTAGTACTTAAAAAAATATATATGGTAATTTAGACAGAGGCCAGAGGCCAGACGAAATCCTATAATCGCCTTACAAAAAATGTGTTTCCTAAATGAAAGTGAAATGAGTAAATAAGATGACAAGGAGCTACTTACTCAGACCCTTTTTACACATTTGATCAAGTATAATCTATCTATTTCAGCTCCTGAGATCTTACTGAGGCCCCCTTGTGTCTGTTCATGTCCTGAAACTATTTTAAGCAAAATAGTGTTAATGTAATTGCATGACTCTATGCATCAAAAGGTCTAAAATATTATGTTATCGTTTGTGTCTAGGGCCCCCCGAAGACTCATGTAGTCATAGAGTGGGCTTCTTGAGTTTGTGATTAATTCATGATCCAATGCTGGGATTATGAGTGGATAGTGTGGACATTGCAAGGGGGAGGAAGGGGTTCGCTCCCTGCAGCTGCTCCTCCCTTCCGCTCTTGCTGCTTATGCCCTTTTCTGCTGTTATGGACTGAAGCCTCCACAAACTGTGAGCTGAAACACATTTCCTTTCTTAACTTTGGGTGTTGGATATTTTGTCCCAGCAAGAGAGCAAAGTAACGGAGACACACTATTTTCCAAAAAACACACCATGCATGCAATTTTCATTTATTTGCCTGGCCTCCCACATAAAGAATAAAGAGTTTAGGCCAAGGATATAGCATATGGCAGACTGGGCCAAGTGACAGGTCTGAGGAATGGAATGGCCAGAGGGTCCTCGGATCAAGGCCAAGAAGTAGGCAAGACCTAGCTGCTCAAGTCCTTGGCATCTAGATGAGGATTTGTGTCATTAACCCAAGAACGATGTGAACCTAGTAGTCTGGGGCTGGGGTATGTGTTACATATGCATACACTCATGCGCTTGCATGTACAATGAAGTAAGATACACAGCATAGAAATAATCCTGATTCTTTCATAGCTAATGTTCATATCAAGCCGTGTTTAGCCAAAACCACATACTTGGATTACCTTTCTCTGGCTTTCCACAGGATAACCTTCTTTTATCAAATTCTAGTAATCACTGACCTAAGAAGTAGCCATATATAAAATATTTTCTTTTATAGGAGTCTTGTTGAATTGAAGATAATATCTATTACCTTATTAAATACTTCTTATTAAGGCTCATTAATAAGCTTTTCAAAAATTAGAATTAAAGTCAACTTCTCCTGAAAAACAGATGCATTGTTTTTTTTTCAAAAATTGTGTTAACCCATTAAATTTGCCTTTTAAAGTGGTTATCAGAAAACTCAGACACTGGTTTTTGTGCTTGGTTATGTGGCTTCCATTCTCTAAATATGCAGTAATTTTTTTCTAATTTATTATGGGCTTTTGGTTTTTGAAACCTGCAGCAAATAATTTTACAACTTTATTAAGTACCTCAAGGTGTGTGAGGGCCTCGCAGCTACTGAAGAATGAGATGGGTCTGTCCTAGGGTCTCTCTATTGGGAAAAGAATGTCAAAGAGAAACCTCTCTTGGAACCTGGAGAACACAATTCCTACTACTGAGGGTAGGCATTTAGTATAATTGTGTCTCATGGAGAATACGCATAGTTGAATTTAATTCTGGACCCAACGTGATCATTTTTATCTTTTAATAGTATTTATATCATTTTCATTTTGTACTATTTAATAAACTAATAGTTCCACTCTAGTCTTAAGATTTGGGATTTTTAAAAGCTTCCTTTATTTATTGTACCCTTATAAATGAACTATATTTTTCTCTTCAATGTTTTTTTGAGATGTATATATCCAGACTCAAATTTCATTCTAAATTTGATTAGTTTTAACTTTTCAAAAATATTCTCTAGCATTATACCTTTATAAGAATGCTCTCCTTAAATATTCTTACTACTCTCAATTTCTGTGGCTTTAGATATAAAAAAAAATCATTATAGAATATAAAAAATAATAATTTCAGACTCTAAAAAATTTTAGTGAAAAAATAAAACAAAATTTCAAAACAAGATAATAGGAAGGCAACAATGGTTAATATATTTTGCAGTATTATTTTTTAATTAGTTTCTCAGGGTATGAGATATAGTCATTTAATTGTCCAAACAATATTAACATAAACACCTCTTTTTCAGTGAAAAAAGTTAGCAGTGTAACTACCTTAACTATTATATACATATAGATATATTTTTTGCTTTTCCCTTTCTTCCTTTCTCCTTCACCTCATGCTAGTTTCTCTTTCTTTTTGAACAGTTTCTTCCTATTTCACAATATCTATTGTACATTTTCAGTCTTATTTACACTTTCTGATTCTCACACTTGGGAGGCAATATGATGTTTATACATGTGAGTTTGATTTATTTCACTTATGAGTATAGTCTCAAGTTGCATCAATTTACCTGTAGAAGCCTCAAGTTTATTCTTATTTATGGCTTAGTAGTACTTCACTGTATAAAAAGATCACATCTTTTTTATCCATTACTCAGCTCATGGGCATTTGGGTTGTTTCCAAGATTAAAGATTGTGCTGCTATAAACTTGGGCACACATATAACATCGTGGTATATTGTTTTTAGTTCTTCTGGGAAAACATCCAGATGGGGAATAGCTGGGTGAAATAGGACCTTCAATTCTAGTTTTTGAGGAATCTCCATACCGATTTCAACAGTTGTATCAGTCTATATTTTTACCAACAGTAGAGAAGGGCTCCTTTTTTTCCCCATAGCTCCTCCAGCATTTGCTATTGGTTGATTTCTTCATAAGAGCCATTCTTTTTGGGGTGACACAGGATCTCATCCTCCTGCCTCATTGTTGTTTTAATTTGCATCTCTTAAGTGACCAATGTTGTTGAACTTTTTTCATACATTTATTTGCTGTTTTGTATTTCTTCATCTGAGAAGTGTGTATTGGCCTCAGATGCCCATTTTTGGGTTGGGTCTTTAAATGTGAGAGGTTTGACATTTTTGAGTTCTTTATATGTTCTTGATAGTAATCCTTTATCTGAAGAACAGCTGGCAAACATTTTTCCCATATTGTGGGTTGTTTCTTCATTCTCTTGGTAATTTCCCTTGCTGTGCAAAAGCTTTTTAATAAGATGAGATGCCAGTTGTTGATTCACTGTGATAGGTCTTGTGTGATTGAAGTTTTATTCATAAAATCTCTGCCTACACCAATGATTTTAATGGTTTTACCTATGTTGTCTTTCAACAGATTTAATATTCCTATTTTTTTAAATGTATTTGGTACAGGTTGGACTCTACAGGTTGGACTCGTAGTGATCCTCCTGTTTTCAGCCCCCCAAGCACTGGGATTATAGGCATGTGTCACCATACCTAGTCTAATTCTCAGTCTCAGTTCATCCCTAGGGTGGGGCTGGCCCAGCACTCAGGGCATCAAACCCAGTCTCTGCGTCCACCTAAGCAGGTGCTTGAGTCTGCTGAGCTATTTCTTAATGTTCCTATTTTAATATTTAGATTTTTGATCTATGTAAAATTTATTTTAGTGTATGGTGAAAGAAATGGGTACAATTTTCATCTTGAACATGTAGTAATTTTAGACATTTTTCTTGAAATGATATTTTACATTTGCCTTGAATCCATTAAAAATAGTTATAGAAAAACAAATAATGTTTCACTCGCTTCTTGACTTACCTTTTTAAAACTTTTTAAGTACTGGGGACAGATCGTAGACCCTCTGCACGGAGCCACATACCCCTCTTTTAAAAATTTTTAGACTGGGTCTTGTTATGTTATTGAGTTGCCGAGGCTGGCTCTGAACCTGTCACCCTTCTGCCTCAGCCTCTGAGAGGACTGGAATTATGGGCATGCACCACCACCCCTGGCTTGACATCAATTTATTTTATTTTAGCATAAATATGCTATGTTCGTTTTTTCAATAAGTTTATAGTTTAGGTATTTTTTCTGCATTCTTCTTTTTATGAGAATATCATTTTATCTTCTTATGTGTTTCTTTTTTGGGGGGGTCGTATCAGGAATCTAACTCAGGATCCCATGTTTACCAGGCAAGTGCTATACCACTGAGCTAAATCTCCAACTTTCTATTTCCTTATGTGAACGAGCTTATCTGTTTTTGGAATTTGTAGCTTTTTGGGGGGGGGGGATAGGTAATGCTAAGGATTAAACCTACAGGGCCTCGTTCATGCTAGACAGCTGCACTCCTATTGAGCTAAATTGCCAGCCACTGGGAGGAACTTTTTAAAGTTGTATGTAAAACACTGTATTTTTGTACTCGGTGGAGTTTTCATTGGGGTTCGTTTGGCCTGCACCTTAACCCTGGCGGCCAGGTTCCTCTTCCACAGGGCACAGTGCTGATCAGACGTCCTGGAAATGAACTGGAGCTGCAATTGGATGCCCAGCCAGCCGGGCAGCAGCCTATCACACCTCGGGTCTTCATGTGGTAAGGCGCCTCCTGGTGGCGCCTCCCAGTAGTGCCAGAATAAAGGAAGACGCAGGTAAATTGTGGGCTTCAAGGTGGAGGCAGAGAACACGAGTTCACAACCTTAGCTTTGTCTTCTTTTTGCCAGCCTTGGCAACATACACTGTGAATACACACAACTATATCTGTACAGATGTGAGTATATATTAAATACTTTGTGCTTTCTGCACAATACCTCCTGAGTCTCTCCTACCCGCCCCACTGGATATGCATTCTTCTAATTACATATTCTAATTATATATGCATGAATATTAAAATCACTTTGCAGATGAGGAAAGTGAAGTCCAGAACCCTGAGGTTACCTTGCGGCTCACAGCACCTATGCCTGACCCAGGGCGGACTCACCGTGAAGACCTTCTCAGGCTGCCCCCGCGCGCGCATGTTGGTGTCGTGAATTAACTTCAGGATCATCCAGGCTTCGTCATGTTTTCCAACCTAAGAAATGTTGGACAGATAGTGAGGCGCTGGGCGCCAGTTACGCTCCCTTGACCCCATCACCTCGCGTTGCCAGTATTGCCGTGTGGTTGTACTGTGTGTCCAGAAGCCTCCCAGGGGAACACAAGTGCCACCGGGGCACTCCACGGGTAGCGCCCATGACACGTCCCTCACTACAAGCAGAACCTGCAGATGGAAACTCTCATTCTTGAATCGAGAAGCCACGTTCTCTGGGAACAAAAGTTATTCGCTTAAGGAGCAACATGAGTGTTACTGGCCTCTGGGCAGCTGAAAACACACCTGCTTAGAGTACATCTGCATGAAGTCAACCTTTCCATAGTGCAGAGTAGGAAAGATTCGCGTCTCCAAAGAGGACACCTGGCTCCCAGCACCCGCCAGCCACCCCTCCCCAAAGCTCATGGCTCTATGGGGCTCTGTGGGAAGCAGCTCACCTCCAGCAAGAACCGTGGGCTCTCAGGCATGAACGTGAGGGCCACCACTGAGGAGACGCAGGGCAGCGCGCAGACGATGACGAAGACGCGCCAGCTGTGAAACTGGTAGGCCGAGCCCATGCTGAAGCTCCACCCTGGGTGAGGACAGGAGAGTGAGGCAGGTGAGGCCTCCAGACTGCCCGCGGGGAAGGTCACCTGCGGGTGTCTTCACCTGTAGCTTTTTAGTCAAGGCTAACTACCACAAAGTCATAGTGGCAGTGCCAGGCAGGGCCAAGGCCTAGGCAGGGTGTGCATGTGGGTCTGTGTACAGCCAAATCCCCAAATTAACTGCGGAGAGTGCTTTCTCTGCGGATAGCCCTACACTGTCTACTCCTACACAACACACTGCAAAGCAGAAGAATTTTTAACATGCATGCACATAGAAAATTTTAATCTCAGTATTATAAAAATATGAAATTTTATGTGTAATAGAATAAAAACAACTGCAACAGGATACACACAGAAATCCCTCAAAGGACAAAGAAGTGACTAGTACTTGAATGAGTATAAAACAGTTGAAAACAAAATTCAAATGTGGCTGTGAGTGCAAAATAATGATGCATATCAAATCTAATGGAAAACAGAGCTGAGATTTATAGAGGCATACATGAGTTATGGGAAGTGAAATTGTATTTGCTAGCAAAGTTTGACATTTATAGAGCTTTCTGGGAACAAAGTCAGGTAGTTTCTATGCATTGAATCCCCAGGAGAGCTGTAAGATGTCCCGTTCCACACACAGGACCAAGGGAGCATCTGGAGGTGACTTAACTTCTTCAAGGCCAAGAGCAGAAGTCCCCAAGACACTTGTGCTCTCCACCTACCCAACTAGGCAATCTCCCTTAGCTATGCACTTACAAAGTTCAGAGGCTAAAATCTGTGCCCCTTGTCCAGCAAGCAGAATTTATACATTAGTGAAAGTAAGTTTCTCCCCTACTCATAAATAATAAGAACCAGGCCAGGGATGGGAGAGAGAGCCAGGAGGTTGGGGATTCTCTCTTCCACTAAATGAGCTTTGATCTTTTTTGTGTTCTTCATTTTAGAGAGACTTCTCTGCCTGCAGTGGCAGACAAGCCAATGCTCATTTTCTATGGGCTGAACTTAACACTTCTTAGCTGTTGGACAGGAGAGAAAGTTGCCACAGTTGAGCCACCCTCTCTTTCTAATATTTAGCAGAAACATGTCCCTATAAGACAGTGCTGCCTGGCAAGCGTCAGGCACTCAGTTTGGTTTCTGGTATCACCTTCTTAATTTGTCAAAGTAAAATTTGGAAAAATAAGTGGGTGTACAAGCACACGTGCACTCGTGTACACGAAGGGAGACAGGTAACAGTTGGTGTAGCCATGCCATGACCATCAAGTAATTAGTGTTAAAAAGTGAGGCATATCTTTTTGATTTAACAAGAAAAATGTCAAAGTTATATTGGCTAGTGAAAAAAGAAAAGCTTTTTCCCCCACACAATGTAAGTAGTGATTTCATTGTTATATACATGTAAAATGTATCACTGGAGCAAAAAGTAAGTGGGAAGAAGGGAAAGCACACTCAACTACTTTCAGTGGTTACTCCCAGTGGGGGCTAGAGGCTCACAGAAACTCAATTTTGACAAAGTTTTGAATTTTTATATTGCTTTATATGGCATTTTTACTCAAATAGGAAAAAAAATTTCAGAACTGGAAGGCTTGAATTGTCGGAGATGCACACATTCAAGGGAGGAGAGGAAAAGAAAACTGGAATTATAATTGTGTTTAGTATTTGCCTTTTTCTGAACAAAACTAATGTTGGTTCTGATTGTGACAAATACAAACAGTGACTATGCAGTGCACATTTATGGATATCAGTTAAGAAGGACCTGGTGTCTCCAGGTAGAAAAGAAAGTAAAATTTGCAAACCTTGGATCTTAAGTCTGTCATTTTCTTTTTCATTTTGGTGGTACTAGGGGTTGAACCCAGGGCCTCTACACTGAGCCAGATCCTAGCTTGCTTGCTATTTTTTTGGTGGAAGTGGGCATTGAACTCAGGCCCTTGGGCAAGCAGTTATTCTACTGAGCCATATCCCTGGCCCCAAACCTGTCACTTTTCTAATCTGGGATTCCTGGGGCAGAGGCCGGTTGCTCCTCCAGCCAGCCCTCAAGCTTCCCAGAGCTTCAACAGAGCTACAGTGATCAAAACAACCAGCAGGGATCAGCCCTGTCCACAATCACCCTGCAGGAAATGAGAGCCAATTATGTATCTAGGGAAACACCCCTGGGGCCAAATTCCAGCTCATCCTTCTCATCCTTCAGTCCTCTGTCTCTAAAAGGCAGCCTTTCTGCTAGTTTCTCTCTCTCTCTGCCTCTCTCTCTCTCTTCCTCCCTCTGGTGCTGAGGATTGAACCCAGGGTTTTACTCATATCAAGCAAAAGCTCTGCCACTGAGCCACACCCTACCATCTACTTTCCTTCTGTTTCTGAGCTCTGGTGCTGCCCTTTGGAATGCGCAGTGTGAGTGGCCAGCAGCCACAGACACATTGGGCTTCTACTTCCTGAATTTGATTTGTGTGAGCTTTTGAAAATTTCCTAGTGACTTTTAAAACTCACAAATTGATGAAGTTATTGATTCTGGAGGATCAGCAGGAGCTCCAAATAGGCAAAGAGCAGAGGAAGGACTTTTCCACAAGGAGCTCCTGTTATATCAGTTTCCTGCACCAGATTCTGCCCAAGTCATATGTGGCGTTTCCTGAGCACTATGCAGAGAAAAAGCCCAAGGATTTGAAAACATTAGGTTCCAGAATCTGTGCGTGGATACGTGTGTTGTGTTTCAAACAAAAGTCCTTTGGGACTTTCTTTTGTACACAATAATACAGTATTAATCTTACAGAGTATACATCAATTAAAATTTGATCAAGATTTCAATGCTATTTTATTCTACAAAAACTTGTAAGATAGCCAAATTCAGACCATATACAACTGAAGCTCATATTATAAATGCACAGAAAGCTCATCAATCTGTAGATGCACATTATGTATGTTCATATTTATTATCCTACAACATGCAGGCACATTAACTTTCTGCTTCTATTTTGCTCATATAAATATTTATTTAAATGACATGTGGACATTGAACAGATTTATATTTCTATACACTCTGTGTAAGCTGATTTCATGAACGAACAACAAATCCCCTCTGTTCACCTGATGAAATGGTAAGTTTTAGGAGGCTGAAAATCAAGCAAAATTAAATATTAGGAAATCTAATATCAGGTAAAAAGAGGAAATACTAGAAACTTTAGCTCATTCCAGGGCTAAATTTCTCTCTGATTCCACAATCTTTCACCTTGACCAGATCTTTCTTGTGCCTTATCTATAAGAAAGTCTCTGTCTGTGCATAGAGCAACAGGAAGAAATGGAACACATTCAAAATGAAAGCCAAAATGAAACACCAAACTGAAGCTAGCTGTGACACAAGAGTTACTAGAGGGTGAATAGCAAAATACTGGGGCTTATTTACAAATGAATTATACATAGGATTGAGCTATGAGGGCATATCTTCTGCACTACGGATTCCAGGCAGAGATGGAAACAGAATCTGTATTAGTAATATATACTACGAAGGATCTTGTAACAGTGAAGTACAATTATGAGTGTGTTTTCTTTGTGGTCCGTAAACCACAATGATTTTAAGTGACTGTCTTAGTTACTCTTGTCTCATTGCTGGGACAAATACCCAACACCCAAAATGAAGGAAGAAAGGTTTATTTAGTCCCCAGTTACCGGAGGTTTCAGTCCATATTTAGCTGGCTCCAAGGCAGAGCAGCACAGAGCAGAAAGCAACCTTTCATGCAGCGGCAAAGAGCAAGAGCACAAGGGAGAGGCAGCAGCAGCCCTAGCTGCTGGCTTCTCTTCCCACCTTGCATTGTAATGCAAATTACCTGCCCTGGGCAGGTGCAGCACCCACACCTGCAGTAACCAATCACAAACTCCAGAAGCTGCCCCAAGACTGCATGAGACTTTGGGGGGACACCGGACACAAACATAGCAGTGACATCACCTGGAAAAACGTATAATAAGCTCACAACCTCAAAGGGGGGCTTATCCCATAGATCAGTTCCTTGGCCAAATTCCTTTCAAAGTCCCTGTCCTTAAGATACTCATAAAAAGGCAAGCTCATGATCCCCATTCCATTCCTGGTCACATCTTTCTGCTCTGTGGATGTGGCTTTCACAAATTCTTGCTCACAATCAACAAAAGCTTTTAGTTGGTTCCCAGTAGATGTTTGTGATCCAGCACAGAGATTCTACTGGAATTAGTGCTGGTTAATTCTTCATTGGATTAGGAGATGTAGTGAGTTCCTGGGTGCTCTGGGTAACCGTAGAGTCATGGCCTTGGACACTTTGGGTGGCCCGGGCCCATCCTCCCTGGCACTGTTCCTGGCTTTCTAAGCAAAGCAGCTCTATTCCATACCACGCCCTTAGAAGCCAGATGTTACTATCTTGGAGCCATATGACCATGGGCTGAAACCGGGAGCAAATGATATCTCTCCTCTAAGCGGTGGGTGTTTTGTGCTGCCCCTCAGTGGAGAGGAAGCAAACTAAGTCAGGATCCATTCCAGACAGAAGATTTTCTCCTGAGAGGCTAGGAGGTGAAGAGGGGTCTCTGACCCATCCAGCCCCACAACTAAGGCCCAGTGTGTGGTTCACACCTCTGCTCCTTTCCCAGCCACATTGCTTGCATTGGCTTGTGGCCTCTGACCCAGAACAAACCACTTCACACCAGTGACAGTGACACAGCTGCTCCACTCATGATTCAGGGCCACAACCTCCACAATCCCCCTTAGCCTTTTGTCATTTATGTCCCAGAAATTCCATCCTAACAGGTAGGAAAGGCACAGCTACAGACTTGGGAGCTGTCATTGCCAGTCCTGTGCCTGAAGCAAGAGGCTGTCATACTCCTGAGTCCAGTGGACCAGCACGCAGCTCTGGAAGGGCACATCTGGGCACCCTGAAGCCACACCTGACTACCTGTGTCAGTGTCTCTCCGCTAAGGGGACATCCTTGAGGTCATCACAAGTTCCTCAAGTCCACAGCCAGCAGCAGCTTCCTCTAGGGTCCCATCTCAGTTGGTGACACTCAGTCTTCTTCCTCCCTGCCAACCAGAATCAGAGCAGGGCAGCGCTGGCCTCCTCTGTGGCCAGGTCCTGTTCATTTCTGAGAAACGCGAATCTCCTTCCTGCTATCCATTTCCTGTTCCTTTCTGTTTGCAATACAGCTATAGAATCTTTCTGTAGTTAATAAAAACTCACTTTTAAATTCCTTTATTTATTTTTTATCTTTTTTAAATTCAGAGGAATTTTTTATTTTTTTATTTTTGGCTTGCTCAGGCTGCCTTAAGGGCAGGCCCGGGGCAGCAGATGTTCCTTTAGCAAACAGAGTTCTGTGTACTACATTCAAAGCTGACTTTTG
Source organism: Ctenomys sociabilis (assembly GCA_004027165.1). NCBI lineage: Eukaryota > Metazoa > Chordata > Mammalia > Rodentia > Ctenomyidae > Ctenomys > Ctenomys sociabilis. The sequence goes on along the minus strand of PVKA01025579.1, from coordinate 4,578 downwards.
GAACTGGGTACTGGGTGTGGTATCGCATCCTGGGTAGCATTGTGAATTAGCCAGCTGAGAGTAAAAGAGAGAGAGAAAGCAAAAGAGCAACCGTGAGAATGACTGAGTGTGAGGGAGGCTGGGGATGTAGCTCTATGTGGAAAGGTCCTGAGTTCAATCTCCAGTACTGAAAAAAAGTGACTTCTGAGAAGCATACTTATTACAGTTCCTTATTTTCAAATATATGGAATCATCTTTTCCGGTACCAAGGATTAAATCCAGGGCCTCCTGTGTGCCAGGCAAGCGCTCTCCCCCATCCCCTGGCCCTTTACAAAATGTTTTCTTTGAGACAGGATCTCATCAAGTTGCCTAGGCTGGCAACCCTCTCAGAGAGCTGGGGTTTGCAGGTGTGCACCTGGTCATGGCATTTTAAAACAGCTGATTTCTAATTAATTTCCCTGTGAAAGAGCGCATGCTTGGCAGCCTCCCGAGCTACCCTGGGACTTGCTTTGTGCTGTAGTCACACAGGCCCCGCCCGTATTTGTAATTGTTTCGTGACTGGTGATAAAGAACGGTGCTGGGCCTATATCTTATAGGCAGGTCAAGTTCATGATCTTGCTATAATCTTCTAGATCTTTGCTGCTTTTTACCCACATTTGCCGAGTTCAGCCTTTTAGCTGTCTTCTGTGAGCAGTTTGTCCCAGTAACACTGCCTGTCAAATTCCCAGACAGAACAATGTGCCTGCTGAGGAACCAGGACTGCCCTATCCTCTGCTGAAGTTTTCCTCCTGGCAGCATTCCCCAGAGTCCAGCCCAGCGGGAGAGAGGGGGAGGAAGCAGCAGAGACCATGGTGAGTGCTGGAATTACCAAAGGAGACACAAGCAGTTCAGCCCCGAGGTGCTCCCCTGTGCTCAACCAGACCCCGACAGACGCACTCCCTAGCTCTCAGTGCCCCCACAATGACGTGGCCAGTGCACTAGGCTTTTGATTCCTCCCCAGGAGCCTGCAGAAGATGGAGCCGGTGGCCGAGGTCAAGCTGAGGTACAGAACAGGAGCACGCAGTGGCTCTGGACTTCTCTGGGTCCAGAACCCTGGTATTCGTGCTTTGTTCCTTTCTGCTCACCTGAGCTGAGACTCTACTTTTAAGATCCTGTCTCAGAGACAGCCACGAAAGGTCTTTTTCTGGTAGGCAAACCTGATACTTTCCCAAACACAAATGAGACTTCCTTTGGGAAAAACAGAACATACAAGTTATCAAGCTGATATTTAATTCCAACACAAAAGTGGGTTACATTCTGGCTGCCTGAAGAGAAGGAACCTGCATGGACTAAGTCATTAAAATACAGAGATGAGTTTGCTCTGGCCCAACCTTGATTTACAACTCCTGCTCCTTCTCCCCCCGCCCCCCACTTTCCCTTCATTCCCAAATGTCAGGATCCACCCAGAGTTCAATTGCTGCTTTCCCAGCAGGCTGACTACCTGGGCCATTAATCTTGGCCCTGAAATAAGTTCCTGGCTGTGACTGACTGTGGAAATGATTGCTGCTGAGGCAGCCCAGGGACCAGCTTTCTAGGGCTATGGCGCCAGAAAAAATCAGATCCATAGTGACTCAGTCTGGGTCTAGCGCAGCAGTTTTTCATCCAGTATCACCTTCTCTAGCTGTTGCTCTTGAGAAATGATCTAATAATCCGGGGTGCCGGCAGTGACCAACGTGCCCGCAGGGGCACTGTAAAGCAGCTGTGGTCAGATGTCAGCTCCTGCCTTGCAGGTTCCCTTGTGGCCAGTGTGTCTCCTTAGGCCACACATCTACTCAGAAGGTGGCTCAGAAACAAGACAGGAAGGACTGAGAATCGACTGCAGCCTCCTGGACAGGCAAGGAATAGATTCAAGGTCCACAGCAGATTCCCGAAATACTTCCAAGACCCCCACCATGTGCTGATTGATACCACTCAACATCCTCTTGCTCACACTTCTGCAGCCTCTGTCCACCATAGTAGGATGGTTAGATGAAGTCCAGGCTGTCAGCTACATTATTTGGGATATACTTGTACTAAAATCCTTATTTTTAAAATCGGGAATTCAAATAGAATTAAGCATCCTATCCTTATTTGCTAAATCTGGTAACTGCAAGATAGGAGACATATGGCAATGTCTGGAGACTATTTTTTTTGAGACAGGGTCTCAATATGCAGCCCAGGCTGGTCTCAGCCTCATGGTTATCCTCTTTCCTCAGCCTTCTGAGTGCTGGCATTAGAGGCCTGCACAGCCATGCCTGCCTTGGAGATGTGTTTGACTATCATGATACTGGGGTATCAGGGGCAAAGGTTTCTGCTGGCATCTAGTGGACAGAGGCCAGCGATGTCACTAAAACATAGCACATAGCCTTCCTGACCCACCCTCGGATCCAAACCACCTGGGGCCCAGGGTGGAAAGGAGTCTCCCACCCATCCGTCCACCTCCCAGGCAAGCTGCTCCGCTCCATGGGGCAGAATTAAGGCTGAGGATCTTTTGTTTTCAAACAGAGGAGTTGGAAATGGTGTTGGAACCCACTCCTGGGTCTTTATGTTAGTTTTGGGTATTAAATAAGCTCTTTCTTTCACTGTAAAAATGATCTATAGGGCTGCTAGTGTTCTGACACTTTTTACACACTTTTAAATGCACTACAAAGAACAAATAAAGGGTAGCACATACACACACAAAGGGCCAAGGGTTGCTTCCTACTCTGGGGGCTTGGAGAGTGTGATTTTCTCCATCAAATGCTATAAATGCTATAACAGCTGTGGCTTATAAACGGTCGCTATCGCTGCTGTTACTACTGCTATCACTACACGCACACCTGCATGCACACAGTATGGATACCTTTCTGAAAGCATTTGCATTCTTTATTCACAAGTAGGGAGGTCTGTGCTTGGACGCCTCTGTAAACCCTCAGAGCCGCGGTTGGAAAGAGCAGTTGGCCTCAGCCACTCGCTCAGGGGAGCAGCGGGGAAGGGAGCCCTCTGGTGTGCTCAGAACCTGCAATGGACGCTCTGGGAAGCAGAGTCCTCTTGTGTCCCTCTCGTCCCTGGCCCTGGAGTCAGCTCTGGGTTTCCCTCTTAACCATGCCTGTGAGTCCCCAACACCCTCTCTCAGCGCTGCTGTCCACGCTCAGCAGCTTTCCTGCCCTCCTGCTGCCAAGTCAGCTCTCTGCCCACTGCTCTTTACGTCCCCTGCGTCCCCTGAAGGTGGCTCTGCGGAGCGCACACTTGTCCTCCCAGCATTCCAGAAGGTGAAGCAGGAGGATGGATGGCAAATCTGAACTCAGCAAGGCCTAGGCTCACATTTGCCCCAGCTTTTCTCCTTCTTTATGCCACAGTAATATATGTACACCTATGTTTATAGCAGTGTAGTTTGTAATAGCTAAATCTTGGAAAAAACCCAAATACCCATCAATCAAGGAATAGCTAAAGAAGGTGTTTGTTTTTTTATACACTAGAGTATTACTCAGCTACAAAGAAGGGTAAACTTGAGTCATCTATAGATAAATGGATGTACCTTGAGACCACATGCCTAAGTGAAATAAATTGGACACACATATGTAAATATATGTAAATACCTCATCTCTCTAGTGTGAGAAATGGAAAGTATAGATCAAGACCAAAACATGTGATATATATAATATATTTCAATATATATATATATATTGAAATAGGAAGAAAATGTTCAAATAGGAAGGGGCACAAGGAGGAAAAGGCAGGATGGAAAAAGAAAAACAAACTAGAAAAGAAAAATGAAATGGAAACAGAACTTTTGTAAATAAGGGAAGTAGAGGTGCAAGAGAGGGGAGGGGCATGGGAACAGTGAGGATCAAGATGCACCGTGTGCAGGTACAAATTGCATATGATGAATATGATCACAATGTGTTACCTTTTTAAAAACATGTATTTGGTACAGCGTCTCACTGTGCAGCTTGGACTCACAGTGCACCTCTTGTCTCAGCATCCCCAGTGCTGGGATTACAGGCCTGTGCCATCACACCCAGTCTTGGTGGCTGGGGTGGGGCTGGCATGGCCTACGGTACCAGTGATGGGACCCAGTCCCTGCACTAGCCTAAGCAAATGCTTAGTCCTCACAGCTATCTCGCCGGCCCTCACTATGTATCTCTAAATTGTACCAATGAACTTAATTTAGAGAAAATATACAAAGGGCTGGGATTGTAGCTCAGTGCAAAGATCTTAGGCTCAACCCCCAGGACCACAAAACAAAACACATTCAACAGTGAAAGGCACTTTCAGCCCTCTCCGTTCTCCTGCATCCGCCCTGCCCTTCAGAGGGTCTACGGAGGCCTTTGCCTGGAGCGAACACTTCTCACCCTTGTTGCCTGCCAATCCTTCAGGGCTCACAGCAAATATCACTTCTTTTTTTTTTATTTTTTATTTTTTTTATTTTTTGTCTTTTTGAGACAGGGTCTCACTATGCAGTTCAGGCTGTCCTTAAGCTCACTTTGTAGCTCAGGCTGGTCTCGAACTCACAACAATCCTCCTGCCTCAGCCTCCCGAGTGCTGGGATTACAGGCATGCGCCACCACGCCCGGCTTTTTTTTTTTTTTTTTTTTTTTG
>PVKA01025578.1:0-32809 GCA_004027165.1 Ctenomys sociabilis | reverse complement strand
AAATCTGCTAGAGAGAAGAAGCAGATCATATTCAAAGGAAAACGCATCCGAATTACAGCAGACTTCTCTACAAAAACCATGAAGGCAAGGAAAGCATGGAGCAGAGTTCTTCACCTCCTGTACGAAAACAAATTCCAGCCCAGATTATTATACCTTGCAAAACTCTCTTTCACGTTTGATGGACAAGTGAAATACTTCCATGACAAAGAACAACTAAAGAATTTCATGACAACAAAGCCATCCCTTTGCAGGCTGCTGAAAGATGTTCTCAAGAGAGACCACAATGAGCAGAACTCCATGAATGAGAATGGAAGGAAGCCACTAAACAGGACAGACAATTAAACACAGGATACAAAGGGGTAAACAACAACAGGTAAATATCATGACAAACATAAGTCAACACATTTCAATTATAACCGTCAATGTAAATGGACTCAATTCACCAATTAAGAGAAATAGACTGGCACAGTGGATTAGGAAACAAAACACAAAAATATGCTGTATACAAGAAACACACTTAACTCAAAAAGTCATTCATAGGTTCAGATTCAAAGGAAGGGAACAATACTACATGCCCCAGCACCTCAGAAAAAATCAGGAATGGCAATTCTGTTCTCAGACAGTCTCAATTTCAAACCAAGAAGGATCAAATGAGACAAAGAAGGCCACTATATATTGGTTAGGGGAAAATTTTAAGAGCACTCATAAATATCTATGCACCAAACACAGGAGCACCCAACTAGGCAAGACAAATCTTAATGGACATGAAAAACCTAATATCTAAGAACACAATCTTAACAGGAGACCTTAACACAACCTTATCTCAAAAAGATAGATCAACCAGACAAAAAATAGCAAGGAACTGAACCAGAGTTTGGAACAAATAGACCTGGTGGATATATACAGAGTGTTCAACCCAACCACAGCTGAATACACATTTTTTTCAGCTGCATACGGGTCATTTTCCAAAGTAGACCACATACTAGTCCAGAGGTCATCGTAAGTATGTGCAAGAAAAAAGAAATTATCCCGTGCATATTATCTGACCACAGTGCAATGAAACTGGAAATAAATGACAAAAGAAAACAGACAAAACTGTTAAACTCATGGAAATTAACACCCTACTCAGCAATCAATGGGGCACAGGAGAAATTAAACAAGAAATTCAACAATAGCTATAATTCAATGAAAATTTAGGTACAAGTTACCAGAAGAAATGGACAGATTCCTCGAAAGGTACAAATTACCAAAACTGAACCAAGAAGATAAACAACTCTCAATAAGCCAATAACAGCGAACAAAATACGAAACACAATTAAAAGCCTGTTGACAAAGAAAAGTCCAGGTCCTGATGGATTCACAGCTGAATTCTACAAGAAATTTATAGAAGATATAGGCCCTACACTCCTCAAACTCTTCAGGGAAATTGAAAAGGAAGCAATCCTCCCCAAATCATTTCTAGAGGCAAGTATAATACTGATTCCAAAGCCAGGGAAAGACATAACCAAAAAGGAGAACTACAGGCCAATGTCCCTCATGAACATAGAGGCAAAATTACTCAATAAAATACTAGCAAATAGAATACAGCAAATCATCAAGAAGATCATACACCATGACCAGGTAGGATTCATCCCAGGGATGCAAGGATGGTTCAGTATTTAGAAATCTATGAGTGTAATATACTATATTAGTAGACTGAAACCTAAAAACCACATGATCATCTCAAATGATGGAGAAAAAGCTTTTGACCAAGTGCAACACTCATTCATGTTCAAAGTCCTACAGAAAATTGGAATAGATGGACTCTTCCTTAACTTCATAAAAGCCATCTATGATAACCCAACAGTTAATATAATTCTAAATGGGAAGAACTGAAATCATTTACTCTTAAATCAGGTACAAGAGAAGGACCCCTCCTATTCACTATAGTTTTGGAATCATTAGCAACAGCCAATGGAAAAGAAGGAGAAATAAAAGGAATAAGAATAGGTAAAGAAGAAGTTAAATTATCACTATTTGCAGATGACATAATACTTTACTTAGAAGATTCCAAAAATTCCACCAAGAACCTACTAGAACTGATACAGAAATTCAGTAGCATAGCAAGATAGAAAGTCAATACTCAAAAGTCAATAGCATTCCTCTACTCAGATAACAAGCACACTGAAAAGGAAACAATAGAAACAATACCTTTTATAGTAGCACCGTGGATATTGAAATACCTTGGAATTCACTTAACTGAGGAAGTCAAAGATCTTTTTACAGAAAATTACAACACCCTAAGAAAAGAGAGTATAGAGGATTTCAGAAAATGGAAGTATATTCCTTGCTCCTGGATAGGAAGAACCAACATTGTGAAGATGGCCATACTCCCAAAATTGCTGTACAAATTTAATGCAATCCTTATCAAACTGCCACCAACATACTTCCCACACCTACAGAAATGGTTCCTAAAATTTATTTGGACTCACAAATGACCTAGAATAGCAAAGGCAATCTTGGCCAATAAAGACAAGGCAGGAGGCATCACAATTCCTCACGTGAAATTATATTACAAAGCCACTGTGATAAAATCCACATGGTATTGGCAACAAAATAGATCTGAGGATCAATGGAATACATTAGGAGACACAGAGGCATCTATGATCACATTCAGCTATCTGATCTTCACCAAAGGGGCCAAACAAGCTCACTGTAAGAAAGATAGCCTTTTTAACAAATGGTGCTGGAAAATCTCGCATTCCATATGCCAAAACCTAAAACTTGACCCAGCTCTATCACCATGCACTAAGCTTAAGTCAAAATGGATTAAAGATCTAAACATTAAAACAGAAACACTCAATCTTCTGGAAGAGAACGTAGGATAAACTGTTGACGACATGGGGTAGGTAAAGAGTTCATGAACCAACACATATTTACATGGGAAACACTTGAAAGAATCAACAATTGGGAGCAACTCTTCTTGAGGAGTTTCTACACATCAAAAGAAATTATGAACAAAGTGAAAAGACAACCCATAAATTTTGAAAAACTCCTAACTAAAAGGCAATCAGACAAAGGTCTGCTGTCTAGAATATATGAAGAACTAAGATATAACGGGGCCCTCAAATTTAAAGACCAAATCCACAAATGTTCATCTGAGATGAATACACACTTCTCAGGGAAAGAAATTAAAGAAGCAAATAAATATATGAAAAAAATGCTCCACATTGCTAGCCATCTGTGAAATGCAAATAAAAACAACACTGAGATACCATCTCACAACAGAAAGAATGGCTATCATAAGGAAATCAACCAACAACAAATGTTGGAGAGGTTGTGGGGAAAAAGGGAACACTTCTCTGCTGCTGGTGGGAATGTAGACTGATACAGCCATTGTGGAGATCAGTGTGGAGACTCCTTAAAAGAGTAGGACTGGAAATCCCATTAGGTCCGGCTATCCCCCTACGGGGAATTTTCCCAGAGGAACTGAAAACATTGTATCAAAGTAATATACATGTACCTATGTTTATAGCAGCACAATTTGTGACAGAAAAATCTTGGAAACAACCAAGATGTCCATTGCATGAGGAATGGTTGAAAAAAGATATGGTGTTTCTATATAATGGAGTATTACTCAGCTATAAAAAGTGATATTCTTGAAGCATTTATATTGAAGTGGATGCCACTTGAACATATACTTGTAGATGAAATAAACCAGACACACATGTGCAAATATTGTCTAGTCTTTCTAGTATAAGAAAACAAAAGAAGAAATACAAATAGAAATGTACAACAACTAAAGACAATTGAGTGAGATATTTAGGGCAACCTGAATGGCATATGCTGCAGGGTACTAAATCAGCTTTTCTTCTGGATGGTTAACAACCTAAGTTCACAGATCAAAATTGGAGAAATATAAGTGCCGCAAGGCCAGCCAACATTTTGGCCCTAGCCTTTCAAGGTCAGTGAAGACTCAGGGCATAGGAGAACCTGTCCTGTAACATCATGAAACTCAGTTGTGCCCCGAATTTTCTGATGAAGGAGATTATGGAGCCACGGAGGAAAGAGATTAAAGCTCTATAGTGTGCCTGGGGAGAGTCACTTGGAGAGAAAACTTTCTCTCAGGCTCTCACAGAGAGCAAACTGGTCAAGCATTGACCATGACTCATCTGCATGGATGACACCAACAAAGTATCTATAGAATAAAGTACAGGACTACAAGTTGAACCCTGAGCGGACTTCACTGACCTCAACAAAAACAAAAGCTACATCTTTTGTTATATAAGTCTCGCTTTGTCTCGTCTTAACCATCCAGCCGAAAAGTATAAAAATGAGGTGTATAACGTGGTGCCATAATAATAACTTCAGCTGTGAATAGGCATAGTCAACAACTTCTTCAGATAACTCACTATTATTGTGGAATGCTGCACTGTGTTGGATTGTGTCACTGAGTTCAGTCATCTAAATTGGTTTAATGACATTGGAGTGCTCATCTTTGACAGGTCTAGACAAATAAAGAGGTATACAAAGGAAGAATAATGATGTGTGTGTAAAAACAGTACACCACAGGATAAATGTGCCGTGCTTCTGTGTGAAGCAAGATTTGCACTAATAGTGGTTGGACAAGATATTATGTTGGCTTCTAGTACTATGAACAAACAGTGGGGAGATAACAAGGTAGAAAGTATTAATTATTGAATCTGTGGTACAATTCAGCTATAAAAAATAAGATAAGTATATAGCCACACTCTCTTCATTCACTGATTACAGACATCTGCTATAATAATGCTTGTAAGTATAATTTCATGTATGCACCTTGTACGACACCAAAACATTGTGAAAACCTTTTGCAATTTATTAATTTATCAAATCTGTCCTATTAATTTGATTTGAAACTGTCTCATTGCTACTTGGTCTTCAATAAAAATCATAATAAAAAATACATCAAAAAAAGAAGAAGGTTTGAATCAATCGTTAATCTTCTCTTCAAGAATCACTGTTGCCACAGAAATTTTTTGGAACATTTTACCAAATCTATGAACAAGCAAAAATTTCAATCTTATGCAATTCTTTAAGATGAGAGAAAAATGAAGTCTATTCTCCAATTTATATTTTTAGGCAGACAGTATAAGAAAAAGCTGTTATTGACTGATTTCACCATGAAGTTTGATTTTAAAATCCTAAAAATGTTAGCAAGATGCATCTAACAATACATAAACATTGTACAGAAAGCAAATGTCATTTGTAGGGCCACAAAACATATTCAAACAATACCAGGTGGGGACTGGAATAATATGGTATTTAAAATATATTTGGAAAAAAGAATAGGCTGGAGGCTCTAAGATACTCAAGCTAAGGAAGAATGAGGACCTTAGAAGAGGGCCTTGAATTTATAATAAATTCTTGTTATGCAGTAACAGTAATTAAGATTAATCTTTGGTGTAAATGTTTAAAAATTATGTCAATGTTAAAGGAGAGCCAGGTTCCAGACTCACAGTTTCTATATGACAATACCAGCATTAAGGTCAGTAAGTGAAAGTACTGACTGCGCTGTGGTGGACCAAGACATTTCTTCCTCCATAGAGATAAGTTCCATCTCACCATACCTGGTTGCTCCTGTTACAACATTGATCAAAAACCTGTTTAAAAGTAAAATTTATAATTTTATGGAAGAAAAAAGGTGTATAACTCATAGTACAAGATGCTGACATGATATCCTGTCTGAACACTATTAGTACTAATATTTCTTCTCATTGAATTATGAGAAAGCAACTGTATACATTTTGTTCCTTTGCATTTAGTCAGAAGCTTAACCTTTTCTTCTGCCCTTTTTTCATTAAGTTCTCTTTACCCATCATCATCATTATTTTTTTTTTCAGAACCATGGATTGAACTGAGGCCCTTTGTGCTTGTCAGGCAAGTGCTTATTCTACTGAGCCATCTCCCTGGCACCAATCTATCATTATTTAAAAGTGAACTCACAGAGAGCAAACTGGTCAAGTATTGGCCATGACTCATCCACATGGATGACACAGACAAAGGATCTACAGAATAATGTACAGGACTATAAGACAAACCCTGAGAAGACTTCACTGACCACATAAGAAATATAAAGTACATGTGTTGGTATATAAGTCTTGCTCTATCTAGGTCTTAACCATCCAGCAGAAAAGTATAAAAATGATGTATACATCGCAGGGCCATAATATTAAGCTGAGCTGTAAATGGCTATGGTCGACAACTTCTTTGAATAGCTCACTGTTGTTGTGGAATGCTCGATTGTGTTGGATTGTGGTGTGGAGTTCAAGCACCTAAGTTAGTTGAATGACAATGGAGTGCCCACCTTTGACAGGTGTAGACAAAAGAAGGGGTATAGAAAAAAAATCATGATGTGTGTGTATAGACAGTACAGTTGGGATAGATAATGCTGAGCTTCTACATAATCCTATGAGAGGCAAGATCTGCACTAATGGTGGTTGGACAGGATATTATGTCGGCTTCTAGTACTATCGTCATCCACTAGGAAAATAATTATTGAATTTTTGATATAATTCAGGTATAAAAATAAGATAAGTAAGCAGCTACACTCTTAATTTACTGATAAGAGACATCTGCTAAAATAATATCTGTAAATATAATATCATGTATGCACCTTGTACGATACCAAAACATTATGAAAACAGTTTGCAATGTATTAATTTATCAAATCTGTCTTGTTAAGGTGTCTTGAAACTATCTGATTGATATTTGTACTTCAATAAAATAAAAAATAAAATAAAATAAAAAATTTAAAAATAAATAAAAATAAATAAGAAAGACTAAAAAAAAAAGAAATTAATTTCTCATTTAGCTTCTTCTGTGATCCATTGGTTATTAAACACGGTGTTAATGTCCATGTAAAAAAAATAAATAAATAAAAGTGAAGCACCACATTTATTGTAGTACTTCTTTATTTTGTTATTTAACATGTCTTTTCATCTGTGCAGCTATTTTAAAACTTAAAATTATTATATTGTTGCTATGAACTCCACTGTAAGTTTTTATTTAGTTTTAGTGGCCCAACAGTCTTTTCTCTTAAAATGTTATATTTCTCCCGTACAACCAATTTTTAATTTTATTTTATTTTTCTTTCTTTTTTTCCTTGTATTTTAGGGAATGATCTACATGGTATTCAGGGTCTCACTACTAGATCGCACTCATGAACTGCCTCTTTACAGCCTCCCAAGAGCTGGGACCATAGGCGTGCGCCATCACATCCATTCCCAATTGCCCTCTCAGCACATCCCGGGTACAGGGCCAACAGGGCAGGCCTGGGAATCGGACCCTGGCTCCTTCACCTGCTTGCAGGTGATTTAATCTGCTGAGCTATTTGGCTGGCCCTTTTTTGTTTAATATTACAGAACATTAGGATTTTTCCCCCAGAGCAAAGTATGTATCGTGTTTTCTCAGAAACTGCTGTGTCTTTGTTGGCTTTGGTCACACACAATTCTCCACTGTCATGGCTCATATCTAGAGTTTCCCAAAAGCATCAGGCAGTCAGAGCTGGGAAGGTAATTACAGAGGCTTATGGGTAACCAGATCTTTAAAAAAGTGGGTTCTGCCCAGAAGAGCTGAGTCTGTGGGTGTGGCCCAGAGTGGTTTGTCATCCTTCCCAGCTCCTCTCTTGATGCTCTCTGCTTCCTTTCTGCCACAAGGTGAGAAGCCTTTGTATGAAGCTTCTGTCAGGAGCCTGCTGACCAAGCAAAGACTAATGATACTAAAATGGTAGCGAAAATAAATTTCTCCTCCTTCAGGTTATAAGCATCAGTAATTTTGTCCCAGTGGCAAGGAAAGTGCCTATGGTATACATTTTAAACAGACAAGTACAATCCTATGTTCTGATGAGTTATTAAAAATGGACAACTAACCCAAAAGTGCCAGGAAGCCTGCCTGTAAAACAAAGATTACTAGCAGTTAAGGGCCTACAGAATGTTGACCAAACCTACCTTTTCATTCTCCCTTTGCTATATTTGTTGCCCAGTGCCTGCCCTTCAGCTGCAGTAACTTAGTTTTACCACACTAATCCCTTCTTCATGTTGCTGACATTATTAACTTCCTCCATATATTAATCATATTAAACAAGTCATTAATATTAACAATAGCCAGCAAAAATAGGTACACATTCTTGGCCAGTACCATACACTCTTTAATATATAATCCTGGCTATCATTTAGCAACACATTTTCTTGGCTATCATTATACTTTAGTTATTATGTTCAACACTCATAATCCCTAAATGTATAAGATTTTTCCATGGCTTCATATTTCTTCTCATTTTGTAATGCTCTAACTATGCTTTGGCCCCATGTGTTCCAGGTCTGCATTTCTGTGTTCTACATTTATCAGTCACCACAGTAGAAAAATGTCCACATAAAAGGTATAGCTAGTCCACCAAGTAGACAGAGCAAATATTTGTGGAATGAAGTGTTGTTGGTATGGTTCCTTATCACACAATATTTTGTGTGTGTGTGTGTGTGTGTGTGCGTGCGTGTGTGTGTGTGTGTGTGTGCATGCGTGTTTTGTCTTCTTTGAAAGGGTTTCACTCTGTAATTTTGGCTGGCCTTGGACTCACATTATAATGCAGGCTGCCTTTTGCCTCACAACAATCCTTCTGCCTCAGCCTCTGAGTGCTTGGATTACAGGCATGTGCCACCATGCTCAGAACTATATGTGTTTATAGTTTAATTTTTTTGTTGTTTTTAGTGACATTTTAAAATTTTAGGCTTCATATTACTGATTAAATACTTTTATATAAGTAATTTAATGTTACAGAGTCATAGCATCCACCTCTATAAAATATAGACAATAACTTGTCCTAACTCATAGGAGTATATTGTTAGGGATAAAGTCAACATTTAGTTAATTACCAAATACAATATACATGCCAGATATAATGAATATACATGATAAAATTCTCCATCAATGTTGAAATTGAAATTTCAAGTTAAACGCCAACTCCTAAACTTCTATAAATAGTTGACAAAGGACATTTTTCCATTGCATTATTAGTGTTAGCATTTAGTCTAAGAAATAAGAGTAGAATCCCTACGAAGGCAGCTTTTTTATTTGCTGCGTCACAGGCTCTGGAAGACATTGTCAAATGAGTGGCTGTTGATAGCAAATGCAGCAACTTGAGTTGACATAGGCTAAAAACTGTCTAGATTTCAGTTTTTAAGAAGTAGAAGAATATATTTAAGAAATTATCTCATAGCTAAGCATTTAATTAGAGAAGAATTGCCTGCATCAATCTTTCTTTCACTAACAGTGACTGAAATTTCATGAGATACTTGTGTTTTAACAGTTAATGGGCAGTAAAGCATTGTCAAAAACTACAGTTGATCGTTGTTAAAGTAATCACTACTCAAAATGATATGCCTATTAAACATACATGTCCCTATGAAATGAACACATCACTCTTCTTTATTATTCTGTATTTATGAAATGTAGAGCACACACAACTAAAAATCAAAGTCAGGATAACTGAATCAGACTCCCCACATTGAATTCTGATTAATCCTGTAGTCTACTTTATTTTATTTATTAATTGTTTTTTATGTATTTGGTACAGGGTCTCAGTAGACAACTCAGACTCATAGTGATCCTCCTGTTTTCACCACTGGGATTATAGCTGTGTACCAACATGCTCAATCTTGGTGATTCAGTATTCCCTCGAGATGGGGAAGGCATGGCATGTTGTGCCAGGGATTGAATGCTGGTCCCTGTGCTTGCCTAAGTAGGCACTTAGTCTGCTGAGGTATCTTACCAGTCCTACTTTTTTTTTTTTTTTAACCTTTCTGTGGTTCAGGATTCATGTACGAAGTCAGGCGAATATAGAGCCTAACTTACTTGACTACAATTCACAATTAAATGAACATCTCCTTTGTCAAAGTTTGTGGCTAGTATAAATAACTCATACACTGTTAGGAGGTACTGTTATTCTTAGGAATACTTTTATTTTTTTTTTAGAACAAATATTTTTATTTATTGAATTAAGAGATCCTATTTTGAATATACAGATACAAAATGGTCATTCTTTTGTACCCCCTTTTTGGTTTAGTTTTGTCAGAGAAGTGTATTCCATTGTTATTTAAATATTGTAGGTGCATGAATTCAACAAAATATTCCAATATAGTCCGGTAGTCCATAAAAGTAGTGGGCTATCTGTAGGACTGGCAATGTCAGAAGTTGTTGATTTGAGCCTTTTACAGCTCAGCTTATTACTATGGTTTTACTTTTTATATATCATTTTTTATACTTTTCTGCTATATGGTTAAGACCAAGATAAAGCGAGGCCTGTATAACAAGAAATGTAACTTTTGTATCTGATAATGTCAGTCATGTTTATGAAGACCTTCATCCACTAAATGCTTAGAAGATTTGACTCCTCAGAGATACCTATGTAAGTAGGAGACTATGGAACCAGATATCTTGGAGAAGGGGAGAGCAGGAAGAGAGAAAATGGATTGTCCACAAGCTGATCTTTCAGTGTATTTCTGGACAGATGGGCCTGGATCATGAATTAGAAGATGAGGACAAGATCCAACAAAACATAGGTTGCAATAGTACATTAACTGCTCAACTTTATGACAATTTGTCACACGGGTATAATCATTTTAATTGAAAGCAAGAGAGTTCATAATTTTCATTTAGTAACTTCTGGCTTTTTTAAAAATAAAAGTCTGCTTGTCTTTTTAAAAACGGGCTACACTGATACATATTCATTTGTGGAATTCAGGAATCTGCAACAGTACACTCTGTTTACTGTTGTATCTTCCAGAAATTGATTGGCAAAGAATTAATTATTGGATCTTCCTGATACAAGAATGGTTTGTCCAGCTAAATTGGCATGGCCCTATTTTCCATGAACTGAGAGCTTGAGTGTAATATTAATTATATTTCTTATTTTCAGTCTCAATTTCCCATGTTAGATTTAAGAAAATATATGAGATATCTAGTTGTTTTTTAACCAAATGTTATCTGAGGATTTTTTTAAAAATCGCACTTCACTCTAATTTTACTATTCCTTAGATAATATTCTGTATAATTTAGCCTTAGATAAAAGCAACCGTATGTTTGGAACAAACCTAATTCTGTCTTTTGTTGAGCTGCCCAAATTAGTAAAAGCATTTTAATGGTACTTCTTAAGAGTAGTATGACTTAGGATACTGGAAGCTGCCCAGAATGTATAAAAAGGAGAATAATTTATATTTAATTGGCCCAAACTCACCTTTCTTAGGTCAATAAAAAGAGAAACCAGCAGCATTAATCAAGATAAAATTATCAGCTGATTAATCAGTGTTCTAATTACTGCATAGTTCTTTACCTTTTCCATTTTAATTACTAAACTTCATTGTCTTTTCCATATGGCTAACATGCATTCTCTAGTGTGCTTTTCCTCCAAGCACAATCATTAAGATAAAAATACACACTGTAGACATAAAATATCAAATGTAAGGAATTGTTGCTGCCTTTTAAGAATTTACCCAAAAGGCATAAATAAACTATTAGATTATATGAGAAAGAAATGAGAACTTCATAGATGTTTAAACAAATTATGGTAGTGAGCAAGACAGCTATGATTCTGAAACTAGGCTTTGTAAGGCTGCAGCTCTGAATCCAAGTTAAATATAGGTTAGGAAAACATGTAGGAGATTTTCAGAATTAGTTGTTTCACTGAAGACTGAGTATTCCTTTGTACATGAATTTATTAGAAGTAGAATACTGTGTGGCAAGATTGGTCATCCTCAGTTCTGCCACTATTGGGCTCTGCAGAATGAAGAATGGCATCTCTGACCACCAACAATAGTGTGGCAGTGGCAGCACCTCCCCTGCCCCACCCCTACTTTTACTAGACATTTTGTGGATGTCTCCTGAAAGTTGAAATTGTCCTTCTCATTGCGAGTCCCTGGTTTTTCTGGCTATCTTTTAAAGGATTTAGTTTAAAATAGGCATATTATATAATATGATACCCTTGTCAGAATATTTTTATAGGTCAAGTATTTTTATAAGAAACTCTTTTGATGTACAAATTCCCATATACTTTGGATGATGTAATGGTGCTGATAATCCTCAAGATGACAGCAATAACTAATGTTCCTGAGCAAATCTAGGTCAGTACATGAAACTATCAACAAGCATTATTTTATTTATTTGTTATAGCAGCCTATAAGGTAGGGTCAGATATTACCCCTACTCTAGCAAAGTCTGGAAAGTTTAAATAGCATCCAGGTTCAAATAAAGGCCTGCTTAGGCTGGCCTCAATCCTTTATATAGGATGTGAATCAAAATGACAATCCTTGAGGCAAACTTTGTACTTCTAGGTAGGTGATACATTTTTATTTCTTTTCTGAAATAGTTTATAATGGTATGATATTTTTAATTATATGAATTTATAAATGATTAAAGAAATCAAATTGAAGTGTTCAGGCTGTATTTGAGTGCTGCAAGAGAATTATCTTGAAATTCCAAAGTGGAATTGTTTAGGGTTTTAGTGAGAACAGCTTTGTGATTGTTTAATCATAATTGCAGTGAACTTTTCTCTGAAATAAAAAATATTTTCTGAAGTTTTCCTTTTTTCTTTCCCTCTAGTCATTATCTTCTTTCCTATATCTACATGGTTTTCCTTTTCCATTCTTTATAAGCATTATATTTATTATACATTGTATACGGTAGAAATTAGAAAAACATTACATGAAGGCACCATGTGACAAAATGACTTGAGTGCTATTTAATTCTATTCTCATGGTTTAACACACAGATGTGACTACTAATTGACAAAGACACAACTAAAATTTTTAGTCACTTCAGCCTATTATAAACATTATATTTTCCCCTGATATATGGACACATTTCTACCTCCACTGATAAAAAAATATTTTTTGAAAAAAATTATATTAAAGCTTAGATGATGACATTGAATACATTAGTTCTAGACTTTAAATTATTTTTAACTCCTGTTTTCAGAGAAATTCTCATTATTCTCATAAGAAATAAGAAAATAGGACTGATTAGGCATACTTTTCTGTATATATTTATTCTAATATTAAAGTTTTTCCTAGAGCACATGTGATGTTTAGATACAGGTACCTTAACTGGCAATAGTGAACATCTATATCTATAGTGATTCAACTGTTATAACATCCTTATTGCTTTTTAAGTGCATAATAAAAATACTTATTGCTTTTTATTTTTCATAGAGGAAAAGAATATTTATAAAGTCAGGTGATGGATGAATATATAATCTTTATATGTCGGTATGAAGAATTTTTATGGCCACAATATTTGGTATAATGTTCTGTGGTTCTTAAGTGTAATGCTATTGGAAAATTAATGGGCTTAATCTCTGAATTATAAGAGCAAAACACACTTAGAATGATCATTTGCTGAGCATAATGGTAGATGAGGCTGGTTACTGCAGTATCTCATTGTAAAGAATTAAGCTACTACTTCTAAAGTAGTATGGCAGTAATGCTCAGCGCATTTTGAAATGTTTGTGTGGCCATTTTGATCAGGACCTTGGCAAAGTGTGAGACTGTTTACAGGCAGTGTGAGAACTACTGGGTATTTCAGCTTTTTGTTGTCATTATATATTACAGCAGAGGTCACTCATCAGAGACTACATTTTCAGAAATCTAGGAAATAAAAGAATCTAGAGGGATAAAAGAACAAGGCATTCAATAGGAAAATGAGTTAAGAACATAATTGACATTTCACAAATAATCAGAAATAAAATTCTGAAAAAACCCTAAATAATAAGCAATCAGACAGAGGTCTGCTGTCTAGAAATATGAAGAAGTAAGATATAACAGGGCCCTCCAATTTAAAGACCCAATTCAGAAATGGGCATCTGAGATGAGTACACACTTCTCAGAGGACGAAATTAAAGAAGCAAATAAATATATGAAAAAATGCTCCACATCACTAGTCATCCATGAAATGCAAATAAAAACAACACTGAGATACCATCTCACTCCAGAAAGAATGGCTATCATAAGGAAATCAACCAACAACAAATGTTGGAGAGGTTGTGGGGAAAAGGGAACACCTCTCTACTGCTGGTGGGAATGTAGACTGGTACAACCATTGTGGAGGTCAGTGTGGAGACTCCTCAAAACAGTAGGACTAGAAATCCCATTCAGGCCGGCTATCCCCCTACTGGGAATTTTCCCAGAGGAACTGAAAACATTGTATCATAGTGATATATGTGTACCTATGCTTATAGCAGCAGAATTTGTGATAGGCAAATCTTGGAAACAAATGCCTGTCACATGACGAATGATTGAAAAAGATGTGGTATTTCTATATAATGGAGTATTACTCAGCTATTAAGAATGATAAACTTGAAGCATTTATACTGAAGTGGATGCCATTTGAACATATACTCATAAGTGAAGTAAACCAGACACACATATGCAAATATTGTATAGTCTCCCTAGTAAAAGAAGCAAAAAGCAGAAATACAAATGGAAATGCAGAACGATCTAGCAGAAAAGTATAAAAATGAAGTATACACCATGGGGCCATAATAATAAGTTGAGCTGTAAATGGCTATGGTCAACAACTTCTTTGAATAATTCACTATTGTTGTGGAATGCTGAACTGTATAGGATTGTGTCATTGAGTTCAGGCACCTAAATTAGTTGAATGACAATGGAGTGCCCATCTTTGACAAGTGTAGACAAAGGAAGGGGTATAGAAATTAAGAATCATGATGTGTGTGTATGGACAGTACAGTTGGGATAGATAACACCGTGCTTCTACATAATTCTATGAGAGGCAAAATTTGCACTAATGGTGGGTGGACAGGATATTATGTCAGCTTCTAGTACTATGGACAACCACTAGGAAGATAACAAGGTAGAAAGTATTAATTATTGAATCTTTGATGTAATTCAGGTGTAAAAAATAAGATACAAAAACAGCTACGCTCTCTTAATTTACTGATAAGAGACATATGCTGGGGCCGGGGAGATGGCTCAATGGAATAAGTGCTTCCCTGGCAAGTGCAAGGGCCTGAGTTCAATCCCCGGTTCTGAAAAAGAAAAGAAGAGCGACATATGCTATAATAATGTCTGTAGTATAATATCATGTATGCACCTTCTATGACACCAAAACATTATGAAAACAGTTTGCAATGTATTAATTTATCAAATCCAACTTGTCAAGGTATCTTAACACTGTCTCACTGATATTTGTACTTCAATAAAATAAAAATTTTTTTAAATATCAGAAATAAAAATTTAAATTTAAGGAAAAATGATTAATCTTTTTGGTAAGCAAAGTATTGACAAGTAAATCGCAACGTGTTTCTTGTTATTAGCTAAAAAATTAATGGAAGTGATTAAAACAGCAATAACGTCCAACATTGGAATGCAAATTAATATAACTTCCCTAGAGGACAATGAGGCAATATGGATGATAATGTAAATTGGCAGACAAAAATTTATTTAGGTTCATAAATTTAATCCCTAGGAATTTTTCCTAAAAATTAATATAGACATGTAATTGCGCATAAATATTTAGATGTAAGATGTTAGTTATTGTTTTGTTATTTATATTAGTAAAACTACTGGAACATCATTGTATAATACTGCCAAAGTAATAGCCTAGGCCTTGACCATTGGTGGCTGTCATCAGAAAGACTAGTTATTCTACTGGGCAACACATGGGGCAGCACATATAGCACCTGTGAGATAAATATTCTTGCTACAACTTGGAAACTAAGTCTAAATTGAAATCTAGGAAATCCAGTTGAGGGAGCATATCAAATAACAGTTGTGATGGTACAATCAGGAAAATATAGGTGTTGTGGTACGGGATTTTTGCAAGGGGAATAATATAATAGAGGACATGTTATATAATAGTGTTTTATAATGAATCATCCAAGAATCATGTCTAAGAAGTACAAGAAATCTGTCCACACACATAAACACTAAAGACTCCAGCTGAGGGCCTAGATCCCAATATCCTACATGAGTCCAACTGGAAGCCTAGAGTCATAACAATGCCTCTCACAAGTCCAGCTGGAGCCTTAGAGCCTACAACACAGTCTCATGCAGGCCTGCTTCATGAATCTGTGCTGGAAAGGCCCAAAGGTCAGTGGTAGAAGCTAGGAAGTCTATGACAGCAGGATGAAAGATTTGTGCTAGCAGGCTGAGGGATCTGAACTGGATCTAGGAAGCAACAGAGCCAGGAAGTGATGCTCAAGATGGTGGACCCAAGCTCCTCCAAAGTTCATTGGGAAGGAACTTTCCTAATGACAAGGTCCTCCAGCAGAACAGCCCCAGAGAATTAGCAGCTTCCAACAGCCCCAATAGTTTCCAAAACAGCATCTCTAGTAGCATTTTGGCAGCTTCACCTGTTCTGCTTTTGTGCTGCTGACAACAATTCCCACCAGGGAATTGCCTCTTGCACCCAGCACTGCACTAGTTTAATTCAACTGGGTATAATAAGTTGACCACCTATTAGAAATCCTATTTCAGATTCACTGAAAATTTTTTTCCTGCAATAAATAAATTGCAAAGGGAAAAAATAAGAGAGGCAGAGGGGAATTTATTAACTACTTTCAATAATTACATTATTTAAAGATGTTGATTTTAACAGTCTATAGAGTGAGGATGGGAAAGGAGGTAAAAAATAAAGCAAAGAGAAAATGGGAGAAGGAAAGGCAGATGGAACTGCAATTGTGGGTACTTCAGTATGCATAATGTTAAAGTGTTTATGTTAAAAATTTATTATTTTAAGTGGGCATGTCATGAAATATGTACCGATGAAAAAATGTAGATTTGCTTCAAAGGAATTTGAGAAAGGCATGGAAGACAAGACAGGGTAGAGCAGACTCAAGAAACTTAATTCCTGGTACCAAAAACAATCAACTAGTCAAACAAGCAAACAAAACAAGAAAGTCCACAAACTGATAATTGGTCGTGAATACATGGAGTTTATTATATTAATCTTGCTCAAAAAATAACAATCTACTATATGACTTTGATTAAGTAATTTATGATTTATTCATGAGATATGTAGCCATTAAAATGGCTTTATATTTTCTAGAAAGTCTGAGACTATTAAGACTTTCAAAATTTTTATAAAACATTGATAATTTAAAAAGGTTATAACACAGGATATAGATATAAACAATAATCCCAATGAAATAATAGAATAACAGTGAAAACCTCAAATTATCAAATTAGTCACAATTATTTCTGAATTTATGAATTATTGGTGATTTTAATTTTCTTCAGAATTCTGGCATATTTTTAAATTTTCTACAATAAATATGAATATATCTATATATGATTAACAATTCATTGATAATAAGGCAGAGAATAATCTACTAACTACACATGAACAGTCTTTTGGCAAAGGGAATATCTAGAAAAGAAATAGCACCAAAATAAATGAGCATTTTAATGATAAAAAAGAAGTTTTCCCATGGGCAGATTAGTTTCTTGCCCTGTGAGCCTTTGTTGAGCACCTATTATGTGTCAGGCTGTCAACTTGCTAAACAGTTTTAATCTTTTTATCTTTTCCAACAAGATAGACCTGAAAACATTTTTCCACAGATAGAGATACAATATGAAGTTTACATTAGATTAGTCATTGATGCATTAGATCTTCTATAATGCAAGAGGAACTAGCCTTTATTCATTTATAAATTAAAAAGCAGTAAGGAATGAAAACATAGGCAAACAAGTAAGCTGTTTGTGTTGGAGAGGGGTGAGGGACACAGCCTTTCTTCCCCATGCTCTGGAGACACATGAACAAACACACACACACACATACACACACACACACACACACACATATATACTGTATTCTGTGCATATATATATGCACATGTGAATAAATTAATCCTTTAAATATAAATATATTTTGTCTAAAGTATATTAGAATAAATTAAATATGGAAATCTTGTCACACAAACCAATGTATTTGACACAAAAATCAAAATATTTATATAAGAGAGTATAATAGCACACCCACAGTGATGTTAGCTTTATTTCCAAAATACATTAAAACAAAGCTATTATCTGAATTATAATGCACCTTAAAATAGCTTTGCTTTATAATCTTTACCCAAGTGTAAGATTAATTGCTTTGGCATGTTTTTGAAAATTTATTTACTTATTTATTTGATACAATGTCTCACTATGCAGCTTGGACTCATAGTGACCCCCTGTGTCAGCTTCCCCAGCACTGGGATTACAGGCATGCACCACCACACTCAGTTTCAGTGTCTGGCATAGAGCACCAAGGGTTCTGAAGCTGGCATGGCATGCAGTACTAGGTATTGAATCCAAGTCCTTATGCTTGCCAGGCAGGTGCTTAGACCACAGAGATATCTCCCCAGCCCTTTGTTTGGTTTTTGAGACAGAGTCACATGATGGCCTTGAAATCACTATGTAGCTTAGGCTGGATTTGAGCTTGTGGTGATCTTCTTTCAAGTGCAGGATTTACAGGCCTGCCCCACCATGTTTCGCAAGAGTAATGTCTTGACCAATTCATTTACTTGTGTTCTTCTAATAATTCTGTAAGTAAGTGAAATAAATCAGACCCACATGTGCAAACAATGTATTGTCTTCTTAGTGTGAAAACCTGAAAGAGAAAATAAAATCTGAAGGGTAGAAAAGGGTGGGAAAAGAAAATGAATCAATTCAAAAGGAAGGAATTACTGAGTTGAGAAGAACAGGAGAGGTAGTGGGGGAAATATATATATATATATATATGTATATACATATATATATATATATATATATATATATATATATATATATATATATATATATATGTAAGCAGGATGGATTGGACAGCTATACTGTGGATTTCTGCTGCTCTATGGAAAGGAGCAATTAATGCTTAATTTGTTTTGTCTGCTTTTTTTCAATTCATTGACCTTTCCTCTTCTAAGTTTATTATACAGTTTTTCCTCTTTCAATTTTATATGCATATGTTCTGGTAATGTGAATGATTAGTTTGAAGACAACTCTATATATTACAATGAATACTGTGAAATTCATATTATTTTGATAAGTGAAATTCTATATCACTTGTATTTTTTCTATTTTAATACTATTTTAAACTTTAAAAAGGAAAAAGGAAAAAAATAATTCTATAAAAATGTGGCAAAATGGAGTCTGCTCTATTTACATTTTAACAAAATCATGAGTAGTTGTTCTTAATATTATAGAGATTTACATAACTTATAATTAGAAATTCTAAGTAGAAGTCTCCATCTGAGAAACTCAAGTAGTAAATTATGTTTTTGCATTTCTGAAAATTACATGTTTTATATTCACTCTTAAATTCCTTTTTCTCATTTTAATTTATGTCCATGTTCATAGTTTTCCAAATAAACAGGAGACAGAATTTTTCTATTTTATGTATAGACTATATATGAGTAACAAGTAATTCATTGATTGCATGCATTTCCTTAACTCTGTGAGAAATTTTGCACTTCTGTTCCCTTTGTGTATATTTTATTTTTTTAATGTTCAAAATTTATTTTGTAGTACAAAGAATTAAACTCAGGACCTTGCACTCGCTAGGCAAGTGCTTATTCCACTGAGCTAACTCCTGGCCACCTTTATGTTTTAATTTCTATCCTAGCATACACTTTAGATATGAGAGCCATCTTTTTGTATCTTCACTGAAAGTAAGGAATCCGTTTAAATTGCTTTTGAGTAGGTTTAAAATACTTTTTTTTTTTTTTGGATTTTAGAACAAGGTCTACAGAATCTACAGGGTCTCACTACATAGATTGGACTCATAGTGATCCGCCTGTTTATAGCCACTCCAGGGCTGGGATTACAGGCACGTGCCACCATCCCAATCTCAATCACTGTCTCAGTGTACCCTGGGGGTGGGTCTGGCAGGGCAGGCTGGGAATTAAGCCTAAGCAGATACTTTAATCCTGAGGTATTTGGCCAGCCGGGTTTAAACTTCTTTGAACCTTAATGAAATAGGATAGAGTTTCTTAGCATTGGGAAGAAATCTTCCTTTGGGATTTTGGCACAAACCTGCTTCTTGTGTCTGTTAATTACGTACACAGCTTTTATACACTGAAAATAGCGGCAATGCTTACTTTGATGCTTTAGTCTTTCTGAACTGAAGTTAGCTTTCATTTGATTTCATATTATAGTTCATTTTCCTGGCATATATTAAATGTGCAGTGTTCCATTTATTGTAATTGAGAATCTCATTCTATGATCATATTTCTGACCACTTAGGAAGAACATGAGTAGACGTAAGTACTGCAAACACACTGGTCATTGATCATGCCAGAGAAGAAGGTGAGTGGGTCGCTGATAAATGAGGGAGAAGTACCTTTGTTTTGGTATTAAGGATTGTTTCTAATGAAGTGTTCTGCCCAGAGTGGAAATACTGCTCATTTTCTTCCTCTTCATAATCTCTTAGTGGGCCAAGTTTCACACTCCGGCAGTACCTTATTGTTTAGATTGGTTGCTGAATATCACATTGATGTTTTCCATGTTGTGACCCAGTAGAAAGGCACTCACACACTAGAGAGGAAAAGTGGAGGACGTCAACTTGGTATGCCACTTACTGGGCTTGTGCAGCCTTGGTATATCTGGTCAAAATAGAGAGAGCTCACAAGTGTGTGTTAGGGTTTGCAAAACAGGATAGTGGCATACCCTGAATTTCCAAGTTGGAAAAATGAAAAACTTTTCAGTACACTAAAACTATAGATTCATTCTCTTCCTGCAGCAAAACCTCTCTGTCACTGGATTTGTGTAACCCCCAGAATAGCTGTGCCCAGCCTGTTCTGGGGACAGTGGAGGGCTCTTAGATGCCATCCTAGGCTCTGCACGTTATGCTAACTTAATAGAAAACATACTGTATATTTAAAACCTTATCACTGAAAATGCCATGATTTTTAGTAATAGATACACATTTGCCTTGGTGGAAACTGATTTTCAAAGTGGTTTCATTCTACTGTCTCACATTATCCTCCAACAACCCTGTGAGATAGATAGCCTGTGTATGATTTCTGGGCTCCTTCTGGGTCTTGCTCTGGATTTTTCCTATCTTGCATTCATATTATTCCTTCTTTGTCTTCTTCCTCTACATTGGCTTTGAGCAACTTGCTTACATTTTACACAAAAGCTTACCTCAGCCTTGTTTTAACAAACAAAACACTATTTCCGCTGTCAGAAACATCCTTGTCTATTATCCTAACATTTCCATTTGCTTTTCTTACTGGGCCCTTTACAGTTATGGGTCAGACCAGGAGCCTCACTCAACTGCCTCTCTCCCATTCCTTTTCTTACATCTTTCAGTCCTGTTGTGACCTTGTCACAGCATTTGCCACTGAGACCCGCTCCTTCTCTCTGCCCTCTCTCCCACTCACTGCTCTTCACCCCACCTTCTCCATTCTGCACAACACAACAGGAGGGCTCTTCCTCAAAAGCTGTATTTGTCCTCATACACATCTCCATTCTTGGTCTTTCCTTTTCTCATTTCCCCAAGTATACAAAAGTGAACCAATTTCCAATGCATTCCACTCTGTTTCTTCTTTAAAATTTCTCTAATCTTCCTTGATGAGCAACCCCTTGGCCAAGCCAGAATTCCAGCTCCTGTCGGGCTTTGACATAACCATTCTTCATCAGCATGTACTTCGATACTTCTGCCTACTTAGAAGTCTGTCATCATAATTTGCCACTAGGAAACTTACAGCATTTCATCCTCTCATCTTCAGGCCTCCACACTGTGCCAGTCTCCTTTTGTATCACTGCAGCCACTTGATATCTTTGGCTCTAATTTTATGTTTTCCAAACATTCATACTCTTATCCCAGTCATGATATTTTAATGCTTACATGGATAAACCCACCTATTTGTTTTACACCTGTCTGTTCAAAATCCTAACTCCTGAACATCTTACATGGGGCTCTTCTTACTTCTTTAGCTTCTCTTTTCACTCTATTCTTCTGTACTTCCCTATGGTATTTTACCTACTGTCATCAGGGAACCACCTGAAGTTCTCAGCATTGTCCTCTGGGGTTCTTGTTTGAAATGCCCCTGAGCTGGGGTGAGTAGTGTCTCCTAAAATTCATTTTTACCAGGACCCTTAAAATTTTTCTTTTCTTTTGACAGAACTGGGGGTTGAACTCAGACCCTTGTGCTTGCCAGGCAAGCGTTTATTTTGCTGAGCCATCTCTCCAGCCCCCAAAATTTTCTTATTTAGCAAATAAAGGATTTTTTAATTGTGTGTTTAAGGTATAAAGCATAATATTTTAATATACAAAGAAAGTGATCAGTGCAGTTAAATAAATTCACATATCTGTCACCTGACGTGGTAAACTTTCCATTTGAGAGTGGTAAGAGCACCTTAAGTCTACTCTCTAGGAAGTTTTCAGGATGCTATATTTATGATTCTCCATGTTGCACATTAGATCTCTCCTCTAATTTATCCTACATAAAGTAACTGTGCATCTCATCTCCTTTCTTCTCATACCTTGCCTCTTATAACTACCTGTTCTATTGTTTATTTTATGTATTTGATTTTTAAATATTTTGCATATAATTGAAATGACACAGTAGTTTATATATATATAAATATATAGATTTGCCTAATCTATGTATTAGATCATGTCGCCCAAGGTCTTTGAGCTCATCTATGTTATTGAACATGACAGCATCTCCTTTTCAACACTGAATAATGTTACTCTCTGTGTGTTGTATGCACATTTTTTTAGCTATTAATGGATATATTGCAAATGTATAGTAAATTAAATTATATGTATTGGAAATATATAGTTAAGCTGAAATCATACTAGGTCAGGGTGGGCTTAAATCAACTGTGACTGGTGCCTTTTAAGAAAAGAAAAGGCCGAGACTTTTCAGAGACTGAGACAGACAGAGGAAAAGACCAGGTGAGGACAGATGCACACAATGGAACAAAGTGTTGCTATGCTAAGGCTAAAATTTTCCCCCAAAGTGTTTGGAAGGTGGCCAGGTCACTCGGACACCATGCTCCTTAGAGGACTCATCCGCTGATGATATAGGGAATGATATTCCCAACCTGAAAAATACTTAGGCTGAGTTCATGTTCTCTAAAACTGAAGAATGAATTTTAGAAACAATGGAGGTTAAGAGTAGAATATATTTATTGGGAGAAAGAAAGCTCCTGTTTGAGAGAAGGACAGAAGAGGTAGCTGAGTGTGTTGCCCCAAAGGCTGTGTCTTCCATGGATTTTTACAGAGTAAAACCATGCCATGAGGCCTGTCTCAGCTGTAGAATATGGAAACTCCCTTAGCTGAGAATGAGGTGGGACAAAACTATGGTCAACTGATGAGATTACAAGCACAATCCCTCAGGTAAAATTGATTAAATCCAGGACCCAATGGGGAAGTGAGTCACATAAAAAGATGGCTTAAATATAGAACATGGGTGTTTCCTGTAGTAGGGACGGGGCTAGAGACTTCCAGGCATCTTTCAGGTGAGAGATTTATTTAGAATATCAATCCTGCATGCCTATATTTAGGGAAACATGTGGGTGCATTTGTTTATGCTTTTGTCTTAAGGTCGACCCACAGCAGGGGTCAGCCTCTCCCAAAGATGCAAAGTCATCTTGTCTTCCAAACTGTCTCCTTGAGAGCCCAATTGCCTAGAATATTTCTGTCCAACTCAGCTGCCGGCAACACTGAATAGTTCAGTAACTGGAGGTGTTGTGAGGGCGCTGGGCCTTCTTGGAGGCAGCCACTGGGAGATCAAACAGAAGGGTGTGCTCTTGTTCCAAGCTCCTTCCTTCTCCCTGCTTGCTGGCTGCGATGGATTGAGCAGCCTCCCCTGCCACTGCTCTCTGCTTGGCTGATTCTGCCTTTGAGCCAGATAATCATGCATGGACTAAGACCTCTGAAACTCTAAAACAAAATAAACTTGTCCCCCTTTAGGTTACAGGGGGTGGGTGTTGGGTCTCAGCAACAGGAGAGTGACTGATCTGCGTGTCTGCACATCAAAGATGCCAGGGAGTGAAGGCAAGCACTGTAGCTAGGAGAAAGGTGTGGGGTGGATTCTCTTTCATGTGCTAGGAAAGAATCAACTTGGCCAATGTATGGATTTCACACTTAACCTCTAGAACTGAAATAAAGAATTGCTGTCATTTTAAATCCACCAGTGATTGTAATATTTTTATGGCAGTCCCAGGAAAATAAGTTGCTTTTCCCCAACTAATTTCCAGTGGCAATAGCCTTCAGGACCTCTTGGTCTAGGTAAAGAACCAGTTTCTGTGCTCTGTGTGCCTCTCTTTCTATTGCTGCATTGGAGCCACTGCCTCCTGTGCTCCTGGAGAGCAACTCATAAACCCACTGCTTTTTCTCTGCACTGCTCAACATAGGGCTTGGCATGAAATGGGATAGCTTTTCTTTGGAGGGGATAATTATGTCACTTAAATGACAGATTTCTGATGGGGTTATCACACATTCCTTTTAGTTTCGCCTTTTGTTTTGCTGCATTTTGTCTTTAATGCCAGACCTAATCAAGGTATCCAAGTGTGCTCCTGATTGTCATTTTTATTTTGAGAGACCCTAATGAATAGTTGGTTGTACTTTAGGAACAAAATGCTTCAATCCATCGAAAATCCCATGTGGCTGCTTGTACTGCTTCAGGTTAGTGAGCTGGCTGTGTGGATGGGAGGCCAGGCCTTAAACATAGAGTGGGCTCTGCTGCTAGGTGACAGTGGTGACATGAACATTTAAGCGAGGTTTGGGCTCCGTGTTCTGAATGGCTGGATGAGAGTAGTGGCCATTACAGACAACATAAGATTTTTCTTTGTACAACATAAGGTTCATGAACGGGGCTCCTATAACAGCAGACTAGTTAATAAGAGAAAAAAAATGGGGAAACCTATTCAATTTTGTGTGTGACATGAGGGCTTTCATACAGAAATGCAAACCAAAAGAAATAAGCACATTTGCAGACTTTCATGCCTGGCTTTGATGAACATAAAATTCTAGAGTCACATGATTAGACAAAGGGTGTGTGATTTGGAGTTAAACTAGCGGAACTTAGCACAGCCTGTTGGTTTAGGTCCGGCCTTCTGTACTGCTTCTGCAGAGATAAGAAAGCTCTTTGCTTCCAAGTGCAGGAGCCACCTCTCCAAAGAGCCTCTTCTTTAGGGGAGAACTGAGGGAGAGCATGGGCATGGCCATCTAGTATCTGCTATCTTCTCAGGTGCAAGGGTTTCATGGTAGAGGGTAGCGTTTCTTGAATCCCATCACCAAAACTCCTGAAATAAATTCTGGAACTAAGTGGAGCACCTTTCTCCACTCACCATCCAGCACTGGGATGGGTACAGGGCCCTTTACTGATCTATATCCCCACCCCTTAAGAAATTTTTTGCATTATGTTTTTTAAGACAAGGGATTTGAACTTGTGATTCTTTTACTTCAGCCTTCCAGAGTACTGTGATTCCTTTCTACTCTTAATAGTTTGTTCTATGCCCTCCTTTTACTACCTACTCTCTTTTTCTCCTTTCTGTACCCCCTCATACACAGACAGAAAGTTGAATTTTATGTTTCTGAGTGTTCCTCAAGTATCCCAATTTTCCTTCCCATTATTGGTCAATCTTTGCTGAGTGTCATTTCATTCTTCTCTTACAGATGATGAGAAGTAAAAATAAGAGATGAAAATTGTTTTCACTCTATTACCAACTGTATTCCCTTTTTGAGTCATCAGAACACAAAAATTAATCTTAAAAATTCTGAATTTAATGGTTCTTTTCCATATCTAGGAAAATTAATCCTTAAAAAGAATACACATCAATTATTTGGTTCACTGATGAGAAACTGAAGGCCAAGTTTGGAAATTGTTCAAGTTTTCTATGAATATTCATAAATAACTGGCATCTAAATTTAGAACCTAATAACAGTTAATTTCAATTCTCTCGTTCTTTTTTTAATCTGCTGAGGTCTCCTTGCAGGGTCTCCTCTCCTAGAGGAGACTAAGCAGCACTGATGACAATAACCTTGCACGTGAGGCTTTCAACACCCCCCCATGCCTAGGGCCCAGGAGACTCCTGAGGACTCCCTGAAGAAAGGTGGCGGCGCGGTGCTCCCTCCCTTCCCGCTCCCAGTCTTTTCCTGTAGGGGTAAATCCTTTTCTTCCACACTTCTTACCCAAAGTACAAAAGGAATGTGCAAGAGACAAGGCAGGGAAAAAGGAAACTGCCCCAAGTAAATGGTGAAAACCAGTATTGTTATATTCTCTTGGGATTTTCAACTTCTCCAGGAGGCAGATGCTTAGCCTTGTGAAGAATACAGAGATTGTAAGCCCCTTAGAACTACAAATAAATAAGTAAATAAAATAAAAAAATAATTAAAAAATATCTGCAAGACCGGGGACT
Source organism: Ctenomys sociabilis (assembly GCA_004027165.1). Classification (NCBI taxonomy): domain Eukaryota; kingdom Metazoa; phylum Chordata; class Mammalia; order Rodentia; family Ctenomyidae; genus Ctenomys; species Ctenomys sociabilis. The sequence continues at coordinate 6,428 of PVKA01025578.1, read as the reverse complement.
AGCCCATGAGAAAGGAACCCCTGGGCTGGGGGGGGAGGCCTGCGGAGAATAGCAGAACTCTGGGATGTGGGCGGGAGGAGGCCGCTCGGGGCTTGCCCCTTTTGTTTCCTCTCCAAGCACGGGCTGGAGGACTGAGAAATTGTGGACAAAGGGCCCGAGGAGGGTGGAGGGCAGGGTATGAACTCTTCAGGCAGCTGCTTTTAGCGATATTTACCATCGTTTTTCCACCCAGACCCCAGCCAGGGGCCTGGGCAGGGCGACTGCGGTGTAACACTGCCATCTAGTGGCCACCGCCCCGCGCACCCGCAGTGCCCTGGGCCGCTCGCTTCCTCTTTCTCCTGCTCTGTCCTGCACCTCTCTCTCTTTTTTTAAAAAAGGTTTTTTTATCCCGTCAAGGAAAAAAAAAAGAAAAGAAAAAGAAAGAAAGAGGGGAAAAAAAACTGGCTCTTGGAAAACAACCAACTCTGTTGGAACTCAGAGATAATAATCAGTTTCTCTGGGCTTGTGAAATTGGCTCATTAAGCGTGCTTTTTAACAGAAAATATTGGAAGCGATTAAGTCTGCTTTACTGAGTGGGCATGAAATGGCCAACCTTCGGCCACCCACAGCTTCTAGGTGCCTGGCGCCGTTTTATGCATGCAGCGTAATGTCTTTACTTGAAGTGCTGTTTATTCATCACCTGCTTATTTATCTCTTTGCATTTGGCAGGCACATCGATCAATGTTAAACTGTCACACAAGGTTATTTTTCTTTTACATAACAGTATAGGCCTAAGGTAGTGGCATATTAAAAGTAATAACTTTCTAACTTGTAGCTCAAAATGACAGCCCCCCTTTTACCTGAATATATTACAGGGAGGAATTCCACCTTCCAGCCTCCCTCCCCAGCCCCCTGACCCTCTGCACACAGCCCCTCCGAGGTCAAAGGCTTCGTGGGGCCCAGCCACACTCCCACTTTACTTGCCAGTTTCCCTGCACCTCCAGCTATCTCCAGATTTTAATCCGATAAACCCATACGAATATTCTGTCCACCTGGTGTACACATTTTGCTAGTCCCTCTTCATACTGACATTCACGCCTTTGCATAAAGATGTGGTGGCTCTGGGAGCTCTGGACAGGAAGCAACAAAGCTTCTTTAAGCAGTGGTAAATATTGTGACAGCCTTATTTCCATGTCCACAGAAGAGGTTTAACAGACAACAACAACCATGCCCACTCAGGAACAACAACAAGAAGAAGAATTCAATAAAGAAAAACACCTGAAAGCAGTAGCATTGCTTTGAAGCAACTGGTGTGGATCAGAGCTTTTAAGTTGGGTTGTCTGCCCTCTCCATGCTTTGGGTTCAGGTTGGTTTGTGTCACTTTCAAACTCCTCCCAGTTTGTGATGCCTCCTTTCTTGGCAATAGGCCAAACAAGCTTTCTTTGTACAAACAGGTTTTCCTTTTCTTTCTTTTCTATCCCTTTCCCCCTCCAGTCCAGCCCGAAAATGCCTACAGATAGAATATCAGATCTTTTTAGTGTCGAATTTCAAAGTGGCCCTTAGAATTCCTTCCTGCCCTTGATCTCTCCTTTTGGGTTTCAGCTCAGACATGGACTCCGCTGCTAAATCTGTCTGGACAGTGGCTTTCTGATACAATGCTTTGATAATCTTGGGTCCACAGGAATTCAATATCTTAGCATAATGCACATTGTTGCACAACTATTCTTGTGACACAAGGCAATGCACCTGTCCTGTTAACCTGTCTCTGGTGCACCAAGCTTGCTCAGCTAGGAAGTGTGAGGAGCAGTTAGAGGAAATATGGTTCTAATCTGAGGCTCACAAGGCTGGCATTGAATTGGGGTTACCTCTTTCATTAGTTCACACATTCTTGTGCAAAAGAAGATGGTAGAGTGCTGAGCTATGGGCTCTTTTTTTTTTTTTTTTTTTTTTTTTTTTTTTTTTTTTTTTTTTTTTTTTTTTTTTTTTTTTTTTTTTTTTTGTCGTGGGTAGCACAGTCCTGGAAGAAAGCATGCCCATTAAACAAAATTCAGCCAGTCTGTGTCTCTGCACCTTAGGATCAATATTTGCATTAAAGTGGTTTAAATGCATGTGGTTCAGAGGCTGTCCATTCTTTCAACCTGACCTGCTGCATCGATTAGGGCTAGTGATAGAGGGGGAAAAGAGCAAACCAGGCGAGGAAAGAATTAAAGAGGAAAAAGAAAATGAAAGCTATTACTGTAAGTCCTACAGGATGCGTACTTGAAACATTTCTAGACACGTGTTTATTCAGTAGCCTAATGTGTAGAATGTCCCCTCTCCATCACTCTCTCATAGGTCTCTCACAAACCAAGAAAGGGATTTGTGGTTCTCCTTAAAACTGGATAACTTGGTGGATTATGATCAATGAACAGGAGTGTCCATCCACATCTTGTCTTTGACTACTTTAAAAATATTTTGCCTCTATTAGCCACGTTTGTAAGCTACACTTACTTGGTTAAAATTTGAGTAATTAGCTAGGAATGGTGGCATGCCTATACTCTAAACATTTTCAGTGGCTAAGGCAAAGTGTTGTTATGTTTGAGTACAACTTGGGCAAATAAGCAATTTACAAGATCCTGTCTCAAAAAGTAACACACTGGCCTGGGCTAAATCCCCAGTACTTCTAAAAAATTAATAATTATAGCTGTCACTAATAATTGTTTCATACCAAATATTTCTAAGTGTTCTTCAGATATCACCTAAATTAATTCTTTAAAGTAGCCTATGCCAGGGTTATACTGATTGTGTTTTCACAACTACCTCAGAGGACAGATTGTAAGTATCTGTAAGTCAAGGCACTAGCAAAAATCCAGATCTGCAATTCCAAAGCCCAGGCTCTTAATCATCATGTTGGGTGAAGCTGAGTTGGGAACTGTTTTTCTCTGTTAGGATATTTCACTGAAGTGAACATCCTTGAGCACTGGCCCATGTGTGAAGCGATATGTTCACTTTATGGTATTCTCACCCATTGCGTCACTCTGGATATTTAATTTCTATGGAGCATGAAGTATTTTCTGTGGGAACGTGGATGGAATTAATCTCATAGAAAAGAGCAGGCAGTCAAAGTAGCAAACACATGTTAATACCTTGTACATTCTGTGCAGTGGCGAAGATATGGCTCATAGGTTGTTTCAAAGAAATAATTTATAGAAGACTGAAATTTCAAGAATATTGAAGTTTCTGAGATGGGCGCTGATTTGGCAGCACCAAGTCCAAGTGCTAAATTGGACTTTGAGTAGTGACTAGATAAAGTAGATAATAAATATTTATTTAATAACATTGAAAAAATATGTTTGGTAACTCCTGTCCAAACCTATGTTGAATACATTACTATGTTTAATGTCTAAGAACTTATTGTAACACTAAAAATAAAAAAAACATCCAAATTGTTAACTTCCTTCACAAGATAGTATATAATCTTGTACCACAATGAGCCATGTATGTAGAAAATGGAGAAGATTGGGAAGTGAGGCATCAGGAGAGGACTTCATAGGGATGGGCATGAAGATGGACAGATACATCAGAAACAGAGACAGCAGAATGGTGAAATATATAGATATAGTTTGTCATTTTAGAATGATTCTCCCTGCTAAAGACTATCATTTACTTGTCACAAACTGTTGCAATGGATTGGATTAGACTATAGGACCTTAAAGTTGAAGACTGGACAGTTGAAACTCTTACATTAAATATCCTCCCCACTATCTTGGGGAATTGGGCAGATTTGTCTGTTGAAATTACAGCTTGAAAATTTGACCTACTTAGGGCACTGCTTAGAGTACTGGAGTTTCAAACAAGCCCTTCACTCTAAGGCAAGAATCTCTTGATACTTTCATTTTCTCAAAGATGAAAAGAAATTAAAAGTCACACAAGGCAAAGATATTACTTATGAAGTTAACTTAATATCGAATTACCTCAAGAGAGAAGTAAAAAGGTGAATGCAATTTTCCAACTCTAAAATCTTTAATATGTTGACAAGTTTGTTTTGGTGCAAGAAAATCCAGCTTATCCAAGAGATAATTTGTGTGCAGTAATCATTCACACTAGAAAAACGTTTTCTGTCAAATGCCTTCAAATAGAAGGGCTGTTGTGCATTTTCAATATATTTCACAGACCAAAAAGCAACTCTAGCCACATCAAACCAAAACAACAACAAACCAACTAAAACTCTACAAACAATAAACCCTGACTCATCCACTATTTCTAAGAAAATTATATCAATCAGTTTATTAAAGTGCACTTATAGATTGCTACCACAATTTATGTTGAGTGGCTAATGCCTGGTACTAATTGCAAGGCCTCGGGTAAATTTCTGGTTTGACTCTACATGGTTAGAAAAATGGGTTCTATGTAGTTACATGTATGTAGTTATGTGTTCAAAATACAAGCCAGGTTTGTAATAACAGAATAGCAACTCACTACTGGGCTATTTAGGACAAACCTGTGTGTCCGAAGATCCATTTATATAATTAATATGGACTGAAGTTGCCTCATTTTGTGGGCTTTGCTTGTTTCTTAGCTTTTTCTGATTCTTCATTTAGTAATCTGTTTCATTTTCTAATCAGAGGTTCCCAAACAATACCTCCTAGGAAGCCAGCATCTTTAGTGCATGAAAACTTGCTATAAGTGCAGAATCTTGGACCTGGGGTGTTCACCTCTGCATCAGAAACCCGGTGCAATCCCCAGGTGATTGTCCACAAGCCCTCCCAGCGAATCTTATTTTCACTCAGATGAAGATCCGTTCCCTTTAGTGTTCTTCATACGTGTTCCTATGCCAGCAATTAAAATTTTATAAATATTTTGATTAAAATGTGAAGGTCAGTTTATGTCTATCAGAATAATTCTAAAGTACTTAGCTTTTATAGTTCTGTCTGCCTTGCATGGTGCTCTGTCTTCTCCTTCTGGTGATGGCTCTGTATCTTTTTTTTTTTTTTTTTTTTTGGCAGGGTCTCACTATGCAGCCCACATTCACAGTGATCTTCCTGCTTCCTGCCTCCCTAGGGTTGGGATTACAGGCGCGCGCCACCAGGCCCGGACTCCATCGCTGGCTCAGCATACCTGAAGGCGGAGCCGGCACGGCACGTGGAACCAGAAGTTGAACCCTGGCCGCTGCATTTACCTAAGCAAGCGCTTAGTCTGCTGAGCTATACCTTATGCCTCTGTATCTTGCTGCTCTTCAAAGCTTCCTTCTCTGGCTTGATTTTTAGCCTCAGCCATGTGGGATGCTTTCTGCACCCTAGGCAGAAAAGAGCTATAAGGACTTTGCATTTTAATGGCAGTGTGCCATTCAATTTTTCTAAAAGCTGATTTTTATATTTTAAATAGTGATTTTTGTAGGTCAGAGTGCTTGGAGTTTGATCATCAGGTAAGCTAAATGGTATTTATCACTTAAAATAAAAATTCTTTTTAAGTAGAAAAAGACTGGCAAGTCTCAAAGTAATCTTTCTTAGAGATCATATAATTTCAGTTGATTTAAAATACTATTTGTATTAAGTTAACAGGGTGCTAATTTAACATAGGTTTATAGTCATTTAAAGCCATTTTCATTCATTAAGAAAAAATATCTGTCTAGATTAGATTATCATAAGGGCTTGAATAGCAATAGGATTCCTCTCACTAGGCCTGAGGATTTTCCAGATGAGTGCACACATTGTTTCATGCCCAGTTGAGAAATAGAGGATTTTTTTTAACTATAGACCAGGACATTGATAGTGGTGCCTAGCTTTGCCTTGGGCATGGGGAAGAAATAAAGAAAAATAAAGCAATCAGTACATTCTTCAGTGGACAAGAGATTTTCAGCACATTTTAAATATTATAGCCTCTGCCCACATTCCTTTTTTTCTCTTGGTTTAGGGTCTTTACAAATATTGCTTAGCTAGATTTTTGCAGTCTGACTGTATCAAATATGAAAAAGTATGTGTGTGAAACCTGTATGCTAATTTACTTGTCCAAAGGAAGGACTACAGAGGATTTTAGAAAATTTAATTTCTTTTGGAAAGAAAGACTTTATAGTGGGTAGAACATGCCCAGGTTACATTGTGCATTCTCCAAACCAGGCCACCTTGCTTCCCCAGCTGCTGTAGAAAAGTACCAGGAAAATGTGCGTTTTGTCCACTCATGGCTACTAGGTCCCCCCCCGCCCCCCGCTGAATCTTCTAGCTCCTTGGTTCTGAGTCTCAGGACCATCTATACACTTGAACAATGAATTCTCTTCTTTTTTTCCATTTATTTTTATTTTATTAAAATACAAATGTCAATCAGACAGTTTCAAGACACCTTAACCATACAGAGTCGATGAATTAATACATTGCAAACTGTTTTCATAACGTTTTGGTACTGTACAAGGTGCATACATGAAATTATATTTACAGGTTTTTTTATAGCTGAATTATATCAAAGATTCAATAATT
>PVKA01025577.1:0-32808 GCA_004027165.1 Ctenomys sociabilis | reverse complement strand
TAGCTTCCAGTGCTTTGTCTTTACAGCAACTGCTGCTTGGATAACCTTAGTGATTAAAACTTTGCAAATGCATTTTCAGTTTTTCTATATAGGCTGGCAGTGTAGTGTGGTTTCTGTGATAAACAACATCTAGAGGCTCTCACCTATGGGTAACACTATCTAGTATGTTTTTGTGAAAACATACTATTTTTCTTCCACTGAAGTTTCTATACAGTTTTTGGATACCACTCTACTTTTCTTTTGTACTTTTTCTTTTGGTACTTTGTAACTTTAATAACAAAAGAAAAATAGTGCTATTTCTTCAATTTTTAGAAGAGTTTAAGAAAGTGTGGTTAGTCCTTTTTAAAATACTTGGTATAATTTATTAGTGAAGCCACCTGTTCTTTTTTTGTCAGGAAAATTTCAAAGTACTTACCCAGTTTCAGTAGTCATATTAGGATTACTTCTCAAATTCATTCTGGTAATTTAAGTGTTTCTAGACACATGGATACTCATCTCAGTTATACAGTTGTTTGCTATGTTTTCATATAATCTTATCTTTTATTACTATAAGTTCAGCAATATCTCAGCTTTCATTTCTTGTTGTAGTTGTGTTTTCACTTTTTATTTCCATTGTCACATTAGATATAAAATACTTTCAGATTTATGGAGAAGCTGCAGTAGTAATGCAAAGGATTTACATGTGTTTGCAATCCAGTTTCTCCTAAACTTACAATCTTAGGCTACCATGATGTATTTTTCAAAACTGAAAAAAGTAGCATTATTACAAAAGTGCTATGCATTATTTAAGTTTCATGAATCTTAAATTTCTGTCTTTTTTCTCTTTTAGTTTTTTCTTGTTCTAAGACAATGCTAAGACTTTACAGTGTTAAGACTTGTAGCCAGAGTCAGAAGCATGATACACAAGCATCTTACAACCAAGCGACATTCCCAAGCCTGTTGCTGTATTTCCTCCATTCATGTTTCCATGAAAAATGTGATATTAGATTTACATATTCTGTTTACTTTGTAGCCTCTGTAGCTTTGACATTTTTTCAAGGAGTTTTCTTTACTTTTTTTTTGGGGGGGGGGGTGGAACTGGGGATTGAACTGTTACGCTTGCCAGGGAAGTGCTTATTCTACTGAGCCATCTCCCCAGTATTTTTCTTCTTTTTTATGACCTTCACAGTGTTGAAAAACACTACATAGTTATAATTTAATATCCTCAATTGAAATGTGTCAAAGTGATGCTAATTAAAAATATAAGTGTAATTATAAATTTGAGGCATAATAATGCATAATTGACTTAATCTTCTCATAAACTGTATGAAGTAGTACATAGCTATTTGCTAACTCTGCTTGTATTAACCTTGAAAGTTTGATTCAAGGGGTATTCATGAGACTTTTACTTTCTATGAAAGTAGTCCCCTAAGTCAAACTACCATTTATTTAAGCAGGCAGCTAATCTTTACCTCTTTGTCAAAGACAGTAATTAATATTTGTATGTTGTTGCATGAGAGAGAGCCGCCTCCCTTCATATTTATTTATTCAATAATTTATTTATGAATTCATGAATAGTTATTATATATTTAAAAATATATTTCCATAGTTTATTAATTTGTTTCTTATATAATTTCAACTTTGACAATTGGAAGCTTTTAATGGTTGGATTTCATATACTTTTAAAATGCCATACTTTTTGTGTGTTCAATATATGCATCGATTCTGGTACTGAACATTTTTGAGGAGGTACACTCCATGTACTGATTTGTAACTTAAAAAAGATGTTTTTGTTGGTCATTGAAAAGGTATTTTGGAAAGATATTATATTTTAAGGCACATTTAGATAAAAAGAAAAATGACACAGGTATCAGGAAATATGTTACACACAAAATTAAAATAATATACTGAATGTCTTTAATATTGCATGGATTCTACTGAAGGATTTATCATTAGTGTTTCCTATGACTTATGTGAAATAATTTTTACCTTCTTTATCTTTTAATTGAAGAACAAATAGCAATGATACACTTTCAAGACAAATTAACAGGACAGATTACATAAACTAATACATTACAAACTTTTTGTAATGTTTTGGTATCATACAAGGTGCTTAAATGATGTTATACTTACATATATTATTATAGCAGATGTCTCTAATCAGTGAATTAAGAGAGTGTAGCTATATAATTATTTTATTTTTTATAGCTGAATTATTCAATAATTCATACTTTCAATTTTGTCATCTTCCTAGTGGTTGTCCATAGTACTAGAAGCTGACATAATATCTTGACCAATCACTATTGGTGCAAATCTTGCTTCTCATAGAATTATGAAGAAGCACGACATATTTATACTAACTGTACTGTTTATATACACACACTTAATGATTCCTCCTTTGTATACCCTTTCTTTTTGTCTAGACCTGACAAAGATGAACACTCCATTGTCATTAAACAAATTTAGGTGCCTGAACTCAGCGACACAATCCAACACAGTCCAGCATCCTGCAATAATAATGACTTATCTGAAGAAGTTGTTAACTATAGCTATTCACTGCTCAACTTATTATTATGACCCCGCGCTATATACTTCATTTTTATACTTTTCAGCAGGATGGTTAAGAACGAGACAGAGCAAGATCTATATAACAAAAAATGCAGCTTTTGTTTCTGATGAGGTTCAGTCAAGTCCCCTTAGGGTTTATCTTATAATCTTCTACCTTACTCTGTAGATCCTTTGTCTGTGTCAGCCATATGCATGAGTTATGACAAATGCTCGACCAGTTTGCTCTTTGTGAGAGCTTCAGAGAAAGTTTTCTCTCCATGTGACTCTCCCCAGGTACACTATAGATCATCAGTCTCCTTCCTCTGTGGCTCCTTAATCTCCTTGATCAGAAAATTTGGGGCACAACTGAGTTTCTTGATGTAGCAGTACAGGTTCTCCTATGTCCTGAGTCTTTGCTGACTTGAAAGGCTAGAACCAAAATGTTGGCTGGCCTTGCAGCTCTAATATTTCTCCAATTTTGATCTGTGAACTTAGATTGTTAACTATCCAGAAAAAAAGCTGATTAATACCCTGCAGCACATGCTGTTCAGTTTGCCCTAACTATCTGACTCAATTCCTTTTAGTTGTTGCTGTACATTTCTATTTGTATTTCTTCTTTTGACTTCTTATACTGGGGAGATTATATAATATTTGCACATGTGTGTCTGACTTATTTCACTTATGAGTATATGTTCAAGTGGCATCCATTTCAATATAAATGCTTCAAGTTTATCATTCTCTATAGCTGAGTAATGCTCCATTATATAGAAATACATCTTTTTCAATCATTCCTCATGTGGCTTACAGCTTGGTTGTTTCCAAGATTTTGTTATCACAAATTGTGCTGCTATAAACATAAGTACACATATATCACTATGATATAGTGTTTTCAGTTTCTCTGGGAAAATTCCCAGTAGGGGTATAGCTGGCTTGAATGGAAATTACAGTCCTATCTCTGAAAAGTAGATATTAAATAAAATTAAATCTCCATACTAACAGTGAACCTATCCACAAAAATGAGTATGGAAGCCTCAGCACAGAAAGGAAACTAAACTTTAAAACGTGAATGAGAAAATAAGGCAATGAAATCTTCCCAAAAACTTCTACCTTCCCCAAAGACAATTCAAGGGGCACTGAACTGGAAGAAATCAAGGTCACATAGTAAAATTTCCATATTATTAGCAATGGAAGTAATAAGAAGTTCAATGAGGATATAAGATAATTCAAAACAGATGTACTTAAATAGTTAGGGAACTTAATCCAACAAATGATTAGCAAATCTAAAACAAGATATTAATAAAAACAAAGGCAGCTAAAGAAAATTCCAAACCATGAATGAGAAGCATTGAGAGAACTGATGTGAGTAAAAATATTTCCAAAAGAAATTCAGAGATTAAAAATCTTAGTGAAAAATTGAGAAGTAGACTCTAGCAATGTGAGGATGAAGTGTCAGATCAAGAATGGACGTCTGTGCTTGGTGATCAAATAATGGCATACATCTTAAAAACAGCAAAGAAATATGTGAAAAAGTATACAGAAGCTGCTCAATGATGCAAAGGGCACTAATGTATGATTAAATGGAATGAAGGAAAAATTCAAAGATAGCACAATGCTAGTTTGTTTACAGAAGTAATATCAGAAAGGTACAATAGATACTGTGAAAGGAAAATAAATTGTTCAATAGGATGGAAAAAATGGGATAAAAGAATAAAAAGATAGATTTGGGTTTATATGCAGTATAATTTGGATAATTGTAATGTAAATTTATGCTGGGCTTTTGAAAGGAGAAGTTGATGCTTTTATTTTTCTTTTCACTCTGCGTTTTTTCCCCTCTTTTTAATTTTTTTTTTCCTTTGGTGGACCCAGGGATTGAACTCAGGCCCTTGCACTTGCCAGGCAAGCCCTTATTCTACTGAGCTATCTCCCCAGCCCTTCTTTTAAGTTTCTTTTCACTTCTTTGATATCATTTTATTTTGTTATGTTTTACTTAAATGAATCTTGCATATTTCTATCTAGTACTCTGAACAACTCATTTGAAGATAGCATTATGTACTATAGCCACGATTGTTGAATTCCTATTCTTTGGTTTAGTGAAATCTTGTATCATTTCTAATGCTATTCTTTTTCCTATCACTGTTTTTTTTTTAAATAAAAAAGTGGAAAATACATTCTACATACAAGTAAATGTAGCACATAGAACTTCAAATAGCCATGATCATGAAACAAGTGCCCCAAGGCACATCAAAGTCAGTATTCCAGAAATCCAACACAGGAACTGAATCTTAAAAGCTGTTAGAGGAAAGAAACAAATAACTTATACAGGAAAATCCATTAGAATCACAAAATGCTTACCAACACAAACTATAAACTCAAAGAGAGTATGGAGCGAAGTATTTCAGTTCCCAGAAGAAAACAACTTCCAGTGACTCTCTCGGCTCCGGATCCAGACCTTCCCGCTTACCTGTGCCAATGCCCGGACCCCTCTAGAGCAAAACTCAGGCATCCTCGTGATTGTGACTATCTAATGCACCCCTGAAACCCTCCAGAGCCCCCTCCCCCAAGCACTCCAAGCTATTGAGAACTTTCTGACTCTCTTGGCTCCCAATGCAGCCCAGCCTGGCCTAGTCAGTGTGCAGGAGAGCTTCTGGCTTCACTGCGCTGCTGGTAACAACCCTCCAGAGCAAAACTCTGGCAACCAAATGAGTGAGAATCTCTACTGAGCACCCAAGTCCCCTTCAAACTTCCAGAGCTCCTGTCCCTAAGTCCTCTGAGCAAGTAAGAAATTCTAAGACTCTCTGGGGACACCCAATAAATCCCAGCCTGGGCCAGAGAGTGTGTGGGAAAGCTTCTGTGCTCCTCAGTGCTCCTTAGGCCAGGAGCACAACAGACGGACACAGCTGGCCCTCTAGAATGCCAGAGGGGCACAACAGGTTCACTTCCAAGAGTTGCACCAAAAAGAAGCTGAATACAGCAGCTAAACCCAGGCAAGGCATAACTGGATAAACTCAAACTTAATAGATCTGCACCCAAATCTCATTAGCTGCTGAGGTTATAACTGCACCAAAGTCTACACCAAAGGGCACAAGTCAGTGCTATACAAAATGATAAAGACAAGGGGTAAAATGCAATCTCAGTGCTCGGGCTAACCCATGAAAAGTACAGAGGATACTAGCTCAGCTGAAATGAATGAATTAACAGCATCAAAAGCAAACAAGCAACAACAGAAAGATATAGAGGAACTCAGAGCACCATTAATACCTTAAATGAATAAAGAAATTTCTGAATACATAGTATCTGAAGTAAAGAATCAAATCCAGAAATGTATGGGGGAAACGCAGTGCCCAAACAGAACAAGGGCAGAGAACACTAGTTCAGCTGAAAAGTAACAGCATTTCAAGCAAACAAGCAGCAGCAGAATGGTAAAGAGCAACTCAGAGCAGAAATAATTTTTGAAATAAAAAATGTCTGAAATCATAGTATTTGATATAAAGAATCAAATATGATGGATTCCTTGAATAAGAAATACAGGAAAGAAATAGAACACATGAAGCAGAGTCAAAGAGATATAGAAGATCTTAAAATCTCAATAACGAGTCTACAAAACCATTTGAGTGAAAGCAAGAGAGATTCAGATCTTGAAGACGCTGGTGCAGCTAGTGAAAAGTTGACAAAAGATCTCTTAAAAACAACTAGAATGCAGGAAAAAATAATCCATCATCTGCATGATGACGCCAAGATGAACAATGTGAGACTAACAAACATCAATGAGAAAGATAGAATCAATGCAAAAGATATAAAAAGATTATGGGATGAAGTAATAGCAGAAAACTTCCAAAATATGAGGAAGCAATCTAACATTGAGGTAACCAAAGGATATAGAATGCCAAATAACTTTAACTCAATTAAAAACACACTGAGACATATAATAGTCAAGATCCCAGAAATAAAGCACAAGAATAATATACTGAAAGCCACTAGAGAAAAGAAGCAGATCACATTCAAAGCAAAACCCATTAGAATTATGGTCGACTGCTCTGCACAAACCATGAGGGCAAGGAGAGCCTGGAAGAGACTACTTCAAGTCCTCTATGGAAAAAAGCTTTCAGCCTAGACTACTATACCCTGCAAAACACTCTTTCAAGTTTGATGGAAAAGTGAAATGCTTTCATGACAAAGAACAACTAACTAATTTCATGATGAAAAAGCCATCCATACATAAGCTACTGAAAGATGTTCTAGAGAGGGACCAAATGATCAGAGCTCCACAAATGAGAACAGAAGGAACACACTAAAAAGGGCAAACAATTAAACAGAGGACAAAATGGAGTAAACAACAGCAGGTAAATAACATGTCAAGCACAAGTCAGCATATTTCAATTATAACCGTCAATGTAAATTGACTCAATTAATCAACTAAGATAAGTAGACTGGCACAGTGGAATAGGAAACAAAATTCAACAATATGGTGTATACAAGAAACACACTTAACTCCAAAAATATATTCAGAGGCTTACATTCAAAGGATGAAAACAATAGCACATGCCTAACAACTTAGAAGAAAGCAGTGTTAGCAATCCTATTTTCAGACACTCTCAACTTCAAACCCAGAATGATCAAACAAAATAAAGAAGGCCACAATATACTGGCTATTGGAAGAAGTAACACTCATAAATATGTAGGCACCAAACACAGGAGTACACAACTATATAAGACAAATCTTAATGGACATGAAAAATCTAATATCCAAGACCACAATCTTAACAGGAGACTTAATACCCCAATATCTCAAAAAGATACTTCAACAAGACAAAAATTTACCAAAAATGTAGCAGAACTGAACCAGAGTTTGGAACAAATGGACTTGGTAGACATATAAAGATTGTTCCACCCAACCTCAGCTGAATATACATTCTTTCAGCTGTACATGGGTCATTTTCTAAAATAGACCACATACTAGACCATAGGTCATGATTAAGTATAGGCAAGAAAACAGAAATTATCTGACCACAGAGCAATTAAACTGGAAATAAATGACAAAAGAAACAAACAAACAAAAAAACATAAATACACCAAAATTAAACAAGACCATACTCAGAAATCAATGGGTTACAGATGCAGCTAAAGAAGAAATTCAACAATATTTACAATTCAATGAAAATTCATGTACAACTTACAGAAATCTATGGGATGCAATAAAAGTATTACTCAGAGGGAATATCATAGCTATGAACTCACACATCAGGAAAACAGCATGGGAACAATAAATATCCTAATGCTGTACCTCTGACATCTACAAAAGGAAGAACAAACCTAACTCAGAGCCCAAATGCAGGAAGAAATCATAAAGATTAGAGTAGAAATTAATTCAGTTGAGATGAGGAAAACAGTTCAATCGATGAATCAAAAAACTGGTTCTTTGAAAGACTAAAGAAAATCAATAAGCCCTTAGCTAACCTCATAGAAAAGAGGTAAGAAAACATTAAATACAAGCAATAAGGAATAAAAAGAGTGTAATCACTACAGACCCAGTGGCAATTCATGAGATTATCATTAGTTACTTTGAGAATCCTTACACTCAGAGAATAGAAGACACAAACAAAATGGAGATTTGGAGAAAGGTACAAATTACTAAAACTGAATCAAGAAGATATAAAAACTCTCAATAACCCAATAAAGCTAATGAAATATGAAATGTAATAAAAAAAAAACCTGCCGACAAAGAAAACTCCAGTTCCTGATGGATTCACAGCTGAATTGTACAAGAAAATTTTAGAAGCTGTAATTCTTAAACACCTCAAAATCTTCAGTGAAATTGAAAAGGAAGCATTTCTCCCAAAATCATTAATGGAGGCTAGTATTACATATTCCAAAACCAGGGAAAGATGAAACTAAAAAAAGATAACTACAGGTCAATCTCCCTCATGAACATAGATGCAAAAATACTCAACAAAATCCTAGCAAATAGAATACAGCAAATCATCAAGAAGATCATACACCATGACCAGGTAGGATTCATCCCAGTGATGCAAGGATGGATCATTACTCAAAAAAGTATAAATGTAATACACTATATTAATAGACTGAAAACTTAAAACCACATGATCATCTCAATTGATTCAGAAAAAGCTTTTGACAATGTCCAACACTCATTCATTTTCAAAGTTCTACAGAAAATTGGAATAGAAGGCCTCTATCTCAAACTGATACAAGCCATCTATGACAAACCAAAAGCTAATATAATTCTAAATGGGGAAAAACTGAAATCTTTTACTCTTAGATCTCATACAAGACAAGGATGTAGTCTATTACCACTCCTAATCAATATAGTTTTGGAATCATTAGCTAGAACTATTAGACAAGAGAGAGAAGTAAAAGAATAAGGAAAGGTAAAGGAGTTAAATTATTACTGTTTGCAGATGATATGATTCATTACTTGTTAGGCCCAAGAAACTCCATCAAGAAACTACCAGAATTGATACACAAATTCAACAGCATAGCAGCATACAAACTCAGTACTCAAAATTCAATAGCATTCCTCTACACACATAACAAACACACTGACAGGGAAAATATGCAAACAATACCTTTTACAATAGCACCATGGAAAATGAAATACCTTGGAATTCACTTCACAAAGGAAGTCAAATACCTTTTCATGGAAAATTTCAGTACTCTAAGAAAAGAGATCGCAAAGGATTTCAGAAATATGAAAGATATTCCATGCTCCTGGATAGGAAGTCATCGTGAAGATGACTATACTCCCAACAATGTTGTGCAGATTTAATGCAATCGCTATCAATCTGTCAGCAACATACCTCCCGGACCTAGAAATATCATTCCTAAAACTTATTTCTTACCAGAAAAGAGCTAGAATAGCAAAGGCCTTTCTGGGCAACAAAGACGAGGCAGGAAGCATTACAATTTCTGACCGGAAATTGTACTACAAAGGTCCTGTGACATAATCAGCATGGTATTTACAATAAAATAGCCCTGAGGATCAATGGAATGGATTAGAAGATACAGAGACCTCTGTGCACACACTCAGCCACCTGATCTTTGACAAAGGGGCCAATCAAGTTGACTGGAAGAAAGATAGCCTCTTTAACAACTGGTGCTGGAAAAACTGGCTCTCAACATGCATAAAACTAAAACTTGACCCAGATATATCAACATGCACCAAAATAACATCCACATGGATTAAAGATCTAAACATTAAACAGTAATACTCAATCTCCTGGAAGAGAAAGTAGGAAGAACTCTTGAAGACTTTGAGATATGCAGAGTTCATGAACAAACATGTATTAGCATGCAAACACTTGAAAGAATTAACAATTGAAACCAACTCTTATTGAGAACATTTTGCACTTCAATAGAAGTTCTCAACAAAGTGAAAAGACAACCCATATATTTTGAAAAAATCTTAACAAATGAGCACTCAGTTAAATGTTTGCTCTCTACAATTCATAAAGAACTAAAATATAGTAGGGCCCTCATATTTAAAGAGCTAATCCAGAAATGGGTATTTGAGATGAACACACACTTCTCCGAGGTTGAATTTAAGGAAGCAAATAAATATATGATAAAATGGTCCATATGACTACCCATTCATGAAATGCCATTTAAAACAACACTGAGATACAATCTCACTCCAGAAAGAATGGTTATGACAAAGAAATTAACCAATAACAAATGTTGTAGAAGATGAGGGTAAAAGGGGACACTTCTCCACTGGTTGTGGGAGTATAGATGGGGGCCACCATTATAGAAATCAGTGTGGAGACTCCTTAAGAATCTAGGCATGGAAAACCCATTCAATCCAGCTATTCCCCTACTGGGAATTTTCCCAGAGGAACTGAAAACTTCATATCACAGTGACATATGTGTACCTTTGTTTGAAGCAGCACAATTTGTGATAGCCAAATCTTGGAAACAACCAACAATACCCATCACATGAAGAATTGTTGAAAAAGTTGTGGTATTTTTATACAATGGAGTTTTACTCAGTTATAAAGAATGATAAACTTGATAGATACACAGCTACTTAATTCAATGAAAAAGAAGATTTATATTAATAGTGTTTGGACAGGATATTATGCCTGCCTTTATAAATAACCACTATGAAGACAACAATATGCAATGTTAAAATTATTTAAACTGCCCTACTAATCGGTTTTGCAACTGTCTCATTGCTATTTGTTTCTCAATATAATTCATTAAAAATAAATAAATAACTGAAAGGAAAACCTTGAGGTGAAAAGAACCTAAATCATAACTGAGCCTTTAGGGAAAGTCACTTGGGATATCATCTTTTTCAACTGTAAAGTGAATGAAGAGGAAGAATGTCATGCTTTCTTCAGTTCCTTAGGCAACTAGCACACTATAGCTTTGTAAAACATTGGTTCACATGTACTCTGAATAAGTCAGAGATAGGTGGTACATGCCATTCATCAAAACTTTGAAACACATCAACAAGGTCTACGGAAAGCCTATTGTAAAGACACAGAGTCCTTCACTAGCATCATAAAACAATAAAGTTCAAATAGCTTCACTGCCACACACTTTACAGCAAGGGAAAAGGGCTCAAAAATGGAATCAGGCTCTGCACAAGAAGCTGTGTAAATAGTGGCAAAGCAGTTTTCTGATACCCAGAGCATGGCCCCTCCACTATACCAGTCTCTTTCATTCTAAAATAGACTTGTTTAAGACACTAAAGGCCTAGTACTACGGTCATCCACTAGGAAAATAATTACTGAATTTTTTATATAATTCAGGTATAAAAATTAAGATAAGTAAACAGCTACACTCTAAATTTACTGATAAAGGACATCTGCTATAATATTGTCTGTAAGTATATCATGTATGCACCTTGCATGATACCAAAACAGTATGAAAACAGTTTGCAATGTATTAATTTATCAAATCTGTCTTGTTAAGGTGTCTTAAAACTGTCTCATTGATATTTGTACTTCAATAAAATAAAAAATAAATTAAAAAGAAAAAAAAGAATGATAAACTTGAAGCATTTATATTTGAGAGGATGCCACTCGAAGACATACTCATAAGTGAAATAAACCAGAACCACATGTGCAAATATCATATATTCTCCCTTGTATAAGAAATCAAATGTAGAAATACAAATAGAAAGGCATAAGACAACTAAAAGGAAAATGATTACTTGAGGACTGGAGAATTAGGAGATGGTAAGTAGAAAAGGTAGTAAAGACAACAGGGACAAAGCCATATATTTGTACACACAAGATGGGCAGCACAATGATCCCAGGAAACATCAACAGGTTTTTGAAAGTAGCAGTTAAACAGTAGGAGTCACAGCCTGACTATCTATATATGCTGACATCTGTGAACTAAGCAACTGCACTGAAGATAGCAATGTGTAACAGAAGGGTCATTCTTGGAGTATCTCGCACTCTTGCTGCTAAATACATACCTTTTATGATGGCGTACCAATTATTACTATACTGTCTCACAAGTAAAAGTTTCTTTTTTATGGGTAATAAATTATTTAAAAAAAAAACACAAGAAAAATGTTACAGGACTGTTCTGGTACAAGGCTGTATATGTTAGACTTTAAATTTCTGTGTAATAATATGTGTATATAACTTTTCCAATTTTTTTTTCTTCCTCACATTCTGTAAGGGCTTATAGTTAAACACGTCAACACTTGATGGAAAATATCTGCTCCACATTATGCCTAAGATATTTTATTAGCCAGATAGTTAGGGTAAACTGAAATGCACTTGTTGCAGAATAATTGTAAGCTTGTCTTCTGGAGGGTTAACAACCTAAGTTTGTGCGTCAAAAATTGGAAAAATGGAATGGCTACAAGGTCAGCCTATATTTTGGCTCTGACTTTTCAAGGTCAGTGAAGACTCAGGAAATAGGAGAACCTGTACTGTAACCATGTACCTCAATTTTCCCTCAAATTTTCTAATCAAAGAGTTTTTGGAGCCACAAAGGAATGCAATCAATGATGCATAGTGTGCCGAAGGAGAGTCACATGGAGAGAAAACTTTCTCAAAGGCTTTCCCAGAAAGCACACTGGTCAAGTAATGGCCACAGCTCATCCACATGGCTGACACTGACAAAGGATCTACAAAGTGAGGTACAGGGCTATAGGATAAACCCTGAGGGGACTTGACTGACCTTATCAGACACAAAAGTTAAATTTCTTGTTATATGGGTCTTCCTTTATCTTGGTCTTAATCATCCAGCCGAAAAGTGTAAAAACGAGGTTTATAAAGTAAACCATATTAATATGCTGAGCTCTAAAATGCTCTAGGCAACAAATTCTGTGTATAACCCACTATTATTGTGTACTGCTCGACTGTGTTGGAGTGTTTTGCTGAATTCAAGCACCTATAATAACTGAATGCCAATAGAATTCCTATCCCTTACAGGACGAAACAAAAAAGGGGATACAAAGGAAGACCATTCTGTACTTGTATATACAGAATAGTTAGGATAAATATGCAGTTACTTTCATGTAATTCTATGAGAAGAAATATTTGTAGTGATACTGTTTGGACAGGATATCCTGCCTGCTTCTTGTACTATGGATAACCACTAGTAAGATAACAATGTAAATATATTAATTATTGAAATGGTCCTATAAATAGGCTTTGAAAAAAAATATAGGTATACAACTACATTCTCTTAATTCAATGAATAGAGGGATCTTCTCTAATAGTGTTTGTAAATAGAATATCATGTCTGCACCTTGTTTAATAACGACTAAACAAACAATATGCAATGTATTAAATATTGAATCTGTACTAATAATTTCATTTGAAACTATCTCTTTGTTATTTGTTCTTCAATAAAATTATGGGAAAAACCTGACTTGCAGGCTCAGCAAGGAGGATTTAACCCCTACAGTACCTGCTAACAAGATGTGATTTGAAAAGAAGACATGCAACCCCAGGCGAGCCAAAACTGGCATTGTTACTTGATGTATTCTGAAGTCAGCAACCCCAAGCTCTGTCTGCCCAGCAGTAAACAGAGGGTACAGATAGTAATCCAGCTGTACAGCTTTATAAAAAAGCCACCAAGGGCCGGCCAAATGGCTCAGCAGATTAAAGTGCCTGCAAGCAGGTGCAGGGCTCAGGGGATTTGATCTCTGAGCCTGCTGTGCTGGCTCCACCCTCGGGAGCACTGAGTCAGCAACTGAGATTGGGTGTGGTGGCACGCGCCTGTAATCCTAGCTCTTGGGAGGCTATAAAGAGCAGAATCGCTATGAGTCTGATCTACTACTGAGACCCTGAATACCCTGTAGAACCTGCCCTAAAATACAGAATTTTTTTTTTCAAAAACTCTCCTGTTTGATGATGAACAGTACCAGCTTCACACAGTTGGCAACCCCTGAGCTACTCAGGGAGCATTTAAGAATGTTGGAGGAAAACAAGGAACTAAGAAACAGAAGAAAAGAGGAAGAAGGCAGAGCTAAAGCTTGACATGAGACAGTGTACAATGTATCTTGCACATTTTCTTCTTCCTGCAACTCTGGACAGCAAACCGTGCTGTATTTGTATAGTCTGCTTCTTACTAAAGCACCCTCAGTGTGTTGTGGTGGGTCTGGGGAATGGGCTTTCTGTAAGTCCTGTGGAGAATTCTTGTGCGTATTCAGATCTGGAAATGGGTGCCCCATGAAGCACTCATCTGCCCTAAAGAAGGACCCACTTGAATCACTCATAGGAAAACACATGCACCTTGAGATTGTATTATTAAATGAAATAAAACTGACACAAAAGCTTTAAAAAAAGAAAAGAAAACGACTTCCAATAAAGTGGATATTATCTTACATGTATTGCTTCAAAATTTTGGACAAATAATATGCATTCTATGAAAATGGTGAATTAAAGACATTCATGGTCAACAAACCATAACTACAAATAACTCTCAAGGATATCATAGCAAGAGGCAATGGTGCCAATGTTCTCCCAAAAAGTCCTATATATAAATTCACCATTCATGACAAGCAAATAAGTAGAAGGGAAAGAAAATCAGTAGTAGGTAAATAATAGTTACTAGAATATGTCCATACCTAAATTTCTAACCATCAGTGTGAATGACATGAATTTATCAACTAAAATACACGGTATAGGAGAATTGATCAAGAAAGCAGATCCAACAATATGATGTATAGAAGAAATATTTTTAATCCAAAAAGAAATTCATAGACTGAAAGTCAAGGTATTGATAAGTCACATTCCCAAGGACCAGCCAGAGAGCTTAGTGGACTAAAGCACCTGCTTAGGTAGACATGGAGAGTAGGGTTCGGTCCCATGTGCTAAGCCAGTCCCACAGCCAGGGTGCACTGAGAAGGTAACTGAGACTCCATGTGGTATCCCTGCCTATAATCTCAGTGTTTGAGAGGCTAAAAACAGAAGGATCACTACTACTCAAATCTGTAGTGAGACCCTATAGACCCCGCACTAAATACATTTTAAAAAGAAAAAAAAAAAAACTCTGCAATAAAAACTTAGAAAAAAGCATGAGTAGCTATACTAATTTCAAACAAACTGTATTTTCAGCAAATACTCAGTAAAAGGGCAAAAAAGATACAACATATTGCTTACAGGTAAAATTCAACAAGAAGAGATAACTTTAAATCTGTACACACAAAATACTGGTACATGATTCTTCCTTTATATCCCCCTTTTTTGTCTAGACCTATCAAAGATGGACACTCCATTGTCATTAAACCAATTTAGGTGCCTGAACTTGGCGATACAATCCAACACAGTCCAGCATTCCACATTAATAGTGAGTTACCTGAAGAAGTTGTTGACCATAGCCATTTACTGCTCAATTTATTATTGTGGCCCCGTGTTATATATCTCATTTTTGTACTTTTCTACTGAATGGCTAAGACCAAGACAGATCAAGACCTATATATCAAAAGATGTAGCTTTTGTTTTTGATGAAGTCAGTGAAGTCCCCTCAGGGTTTATCTTGTAATCCTGTACCTTGCTCTGTAGATTCTTTTTCTTTGTCATCCATGCAGATGAATCATGGCCAATGCTTGACAAGTTTGCTCTCTATAAGAACATGACAGAAAGTTTTATCTCCATGTGACTCTCTGCAGGAACACTATACATCATCAATCTCTTTCCTCTGTGTCTCCATAATCTCCTTGATAAGAAAGTTTGGGGCACAACTGAGTTTCATGATATTATTCTACAGGTTCTCCTATGCC
This sequence comes from Ctenomys sociabilis, assembly GCA_004027165.1. Lineage (NCBI taxonomy): Eukaryota > Metazoa > Chordata > Mammalia > Rodentia > Ctenomyidae > Ctenomys > Ctenomys sociabilis. The sequence goes on along the minus strand of PVKA01025577.1, from coordinate 17,069 downwards.
CTGAGTCTTCACTGACCTTGAAAGGCTACGGCCAAAATGTTGGCTGGCCTTGCAGCTCTGCTATTTCTCCAATTTTGTTCTGTGAACTTACGTTGTTAACTATCCAGAAGAAAAGCCTCTTAGTACCCTGCAGCATACGCCATTCAGTTTGCCCTATCTGACTAAATTCTTTTTAGTTGTTGTTGCACATTTCTATTTGCATTTCTCCTTTTGACCTCTTAGACTAGGGAGACAATATGACATTTACACATATGTGTCTGGTTTATTTCACTTATGAGTATATGTTCAAGTGGCATCCACTTCAATATAAATGCTTCAAGTTTATTATTCTTTATAACTGAGTAATGCTCCATTATATAGAAATACCACATCTTTTTCAACCATTCCTCATGTGATGGACATCTTGGTTGTTTCCAAGATTTTGCTATCACAAATTGTGCTGCTATAAACATAGGTATACATATGTCACTATGATATATTTTCAGTTCCTCTGGGAAAATTCCCAGTAGGGGGATAGCTGGAAAAAAAGGGGATACAAAGGAAGAATCATGATGTGTGTATATAAACAGTACAGTTAAGATAAATATCCCATGCTTTTGCATAATTCTATGAGAAGGAAGATCTGCACTATTAGTGGTTGGACAAGATATTATGCTGGCTTCTAGTACTATGGACAGACAATGGGGAGATAACAAGGTAGAGGGTGTTAATTGTAGAATCTATTATATAAATCAGCTGTAGAGAAATAAGATAGGTATATAGCTGCACTCTCTTTATTCACTGATTAGAGACATCTGCTGTAATAATGCCTGTAAGTATAATATCATGTATGTACCTTACATGACACCGAAACATTACGACAACATTTTGCAATGTATTGATTTGTTGGATCTGTCTGGTTAATTTGTCTTGATACTGTCTCATTGCTATTTGTTTTTCAATAAAAATAATAATAATTTAAAAGTCCTCTAAAAAAGACAAGATTCCCAGGCAACCCACTCTGGTCCCCCACCAGTACCTCTCTCAGACAGAAGCTTTCTTTCCACCAATAAATATATTTGGCTCTTTAAAAAATTACTGGCACAATTACCAGTATAAAAAACAATAGTAATCATGACAAAACACATAAGCACAAGCCCAGTAGTAATGGAGGACCTAAGTACATCACAGTCACCAATAACCAGGTCAATTAGACAAAATAATCAACAAATCTTTATAAATGGATTTTATAGCTATCTACAGAGAATTCCAAAAGAATAGAAAATACAATCTTCTCAACAATACATTGAATTTTCTCCAAAATCAGCTATATAATTGTGCACAAAAAATGTTCAATAAGTGCGAGTAAACCAGAATTTTCCCATATATTTTATCAGATCACAGTGAAATGTAACTAGAAATCAATCAAAAAAGACACAACAGAAAATATACACACATAAAAATTTAAATAACACACTTTTAAATAATCAGTGGGTCACACTGATGCTAGTACAACATACTTATGAGAATGGACTTTCACAATCGCTTTTTAAAGTGGCAAGAACAATGGAATAAGTGTATTTGAAGCAAAGGGCAGTATTTTGTGTTCTTTTTTTTTTTGTATTTTAGAGAAGAGTCTACAGGTGCTCTGGGTCTCACTACTAGATTGAACTTGTAGTGATCCACCTTTTTACAGCCTCCCAAAAGCTGGGATTACAGGTGTGTGCCACCACGATGTGACAGTATTTTGAAGGAAATTAATGGCAATATTTTATTTACTGTAATATTTCATTTAAAAATTCATGTCATTTTTATAGATATACAGCTCCATTCTTAGTTCAATGAATAAAACCATTTGTTCTAATAGTGTTTGTGGGTAGGATATCATGTCTGCATCTTATATTATGAATAACCACTAAGAAGGAAACAATATGCAATGCATTTATTATTGAAACTGTCCTACTAATTGGTTTTGAAACTATCCCATTACTATTTGTTTCTCAATAAAATTATTTAGAACATTAAAAAAAAACTCATGATATTTTTAACCTCATTTAATAATTTTATATCTCATTTGATGTAATACACAAAGTTCTCAGAAACTGGTGATGGAATTGTTTTTCTATAAGCTAACCAAAATAAAATAAAATAAAATAAAAATCTGAAACAAAATTAGTTTAGACCAACCAAATAGCTCAGCGGATTAAAATACCTGCAGGTAGGCTCAGGGTTCTGGAGTTCGATCTCCAGGCCTGCTGTGCCGGCCCTGGCCCCGGGGTGCACTGAGAGGGTAATTGAGCCTGGGGCATGATGGCATGTGCCTGTAATCCCAGCTTTTGGAAGTCTGTGAACAGGCTGATCACAGCAACTCCCAGGCAGAATCAAAGGTGTCCTTCGTGGCATCACAAAACAATAAATCATTATTGCTCTTCTTTTCTTTTTTCTTTTCTTTTCTTTTCTTTTCTTTTCTTTTCTTTTCTTTTCTTTTCTTTTCTTTTCTTTTCTTTCTTTCTTTCTTTCTTTTTCTTTTTCCTTCCTTGCTTCCTTCCTTCTTTCCTTTCTTCCCTTCTTTATTTTTCTCATTCTACCTTTTTTTCTTTTGTACCATGAATTAAACTCTAGATTTGCATTTGCAAGGCAGAAACTGTGATGCTAAGCTGTATCCCTAGCCCTATAATCAGTAGCTCTTTAGGTCATAGTTGATACTAACAAATCAAATCACAAAACACTAATCGATTTAAGATAAAATTAAAAAGGAAGGATGAGCTCTTTTGCTTGCATGAAAGTGTTACATTGATTTATTTGCTTATAGAATTTCTTCTAAAAAAGATTTTTCTATTATCATTTTTTTCATGTGTATATGTATTATGTTATCTTGTTCCTTGAGTTTCATTAATTTCACACTTAGGAAACTTACTCATTTAAGGCATGCTTTAATTTAAGCATCAATGCTTTGAGTAATTTCTTATATCTATCTACAAAGAAGTTGACCATATGGTGGGAAGTAAATAAATTTTTATCATATAGATAACTAGAGGAAAAACAGAATATTAGTTTGATTTGAGGAACACTAGTTGCCTCTAGTATTCATGGTTTACCACTGTGTGACACTGCTTTTGTTAACGTAAATTACAAAGAATTTTCTGTTTAATAATTAGTACATGCTTATCTAACATCTCAGAATATGAATCATTATTGTATGTGTTGTATATATTGAGACAGATATTCTATACTTATTATTATGTTTTGTGGAAATGAAAGAAAATATGCTGATCTCAAATTAAGACACGATGTTTTTTTTTCCCCTTTGGTACCAGAAACAGCACTCAGGAACTTGCGCTTGCCAGATAGGCACTTGTGCTGCTGAGATATATCTGAAGACATAATCATCTTTTGTTTATGCAAATTGTTGAAACATTTTAGTCCTGCTCTATTTTGTTTGAATCAAGGCAGAGTAATAGGAAATACTAAAGGTGAGAAAGTGTGGGAGAACAAACTACTCAGTAAAACAGTTACTTGATATTAGACACATGGCTTCCAGATGTAGTCAGGTTAAAAGTAAATGTCTTAGTAAAACTAAGCAACGTACATGTATTTCTTGATTGATAATTTGTTTCATCTTTGATGGAAGGAAAGATGGTTATGAGAACTCTGAAATTCTTTCATAGAAGCAAGATAAATACCATGCTTGGGCAAAAGATGGGATAAAAAGGTATATCATGGTATTTTCTTACTTCCTTTTTGTTTGTTTGTTTGTTTGTTAGTACTGAGAATAAAACTCAGAGCCTTCCACTTAGCAGGCAGGTGCTTATGCCACAGAGGTATTTATCCAGACCTATGTTCACTTTTTATTTATTTATTTAATAATTTTGCACTTAGGACAGGGTCTATAGGATCTACAGGGTCTCACTGCCTAGGGAGGACTCATAGTGATCCTCCTGTTTACACCTTCCCAAGTGCTGGGAATACAGGCATGCACCACTGTGCCCAGTCTCAATCGCCATCTCAGCACACCCCATGGGCAGGGCTGGTACTGCAGGCCCTGTGATTCAACTCCTAGCCCCTGAGTCTGCCTAAGCAGATGCTTTAATCTACTCGCTATTTGGCTGGCCCAAAGTATTAAAAAATCTGCAAATTGATTGATCCCCAACATTTGAGAAGGATTTTTTCTTTTCCTTTGGCAACTCCAAGCTTCCTTAATGGTGGGTCTGGTGCAGCTACTGGAGCTCATAATTGAACCATGGTGCTCTGAGCCTGACTGCATTTGCCCAAGCTGCACTTAAAACAACTGAGCTATGCAGCAAGGCAATTTATGTTCACTTTTTGAAGTCTATATTTTAAAAATATTATATTCTTTCCTATTTTCCAAAGTGCCTCATAAAGTACTATTTTCTCATAGGTGTCACGATATTTGAAGTCATGTTCAGTATTTCTCTTAACCTGCATTTGAATTATATTTCTAGAAATGACCTAAGTGGGAGAAAACACATTATCTGAGTTGAACACTATAAACATGAAAGAGATAGAAAGAGAGTGCTGAAAATATTTCAGCTCCTTCACATTTGACTGTGATACAGGACATCGTGGGGTTAGCAGCTCTTTACCTAGGCATATTGATTGTGATAAATATGATAGACACTACTTGAAGAGTTTGGAATCAAACTGTCCTTTGAGAGCAAGCTGCCTCTCATGATATTTTTATAAAAGCAATAAGGTAAAATGCATTTGTGATGAGATTGTTTGTGTTTGTATATGCATTTTGAGGAGGTGGGTAGAGTTCAATTATCCTTTCAGATTTTCTTGTTGAGATGATGATAGTTATTAATACTATATTTCTTGTTTATGCAATTCTGATGGGAATCTGACAGGCACAATCTGTCTTGTATTATGTTTTTGAAAGCATATGCTTTAGAGATAAGAAAAGAAAGCTCAATGAGATGTAAACACAACAGACAGGCTCAGATAAAAGGTCAGAATGAGGAGCAGTGTATGGAAAAATTACACTTACAAGCAAGTACTATTTAGTCTTGTCACCCCATATTTTTTTCAGTTTTGAATATAAGATGCATAGTTAAAAGATCAACATCAAAGTTAATGCAGCTTTTTCATTGATAGTCTAGGATAGAGAGATGCAACATAGGTTACATAAGTTCTAACACATTTACATGCAAGTATAATTGGCACATATAATTATTGGAAAATATGATTGATTGCTGCAATAATTACCTATACTAAAAATTAACTGGCAAATATTACTTTCCAAAGTTTTACACAAAAGTGCAAGAATTTACTCTAGCTTCTTCCATATAGTGGCTGTCATGCCAAAACTTCTGAATTCCTCGTGGATTAAGAACACACAGCTCTTTAATAACATCTCAGTACTGCAAAATGCATAGTGTAAATATGAGAAAACCACTTTAATGCCATTCAGTCTGCAATAGCAGAAAGTAGACATTTTTTAAAATATTTGCATATGCAATTCAGCCAATTCTGATGAATTCAACCTTTACTTATTAGATAGGAGGAATTCTGCTATCTAAAACCTATTATATTATTATACTGAATACCAGTACTTCAAAGAATACCAGATTATGTCCATCCTTAATGTAAAAACTGTGACTGTACAGGCCTTTATAAGCAATTTCCCATTAATTATAGTTTCAATGACAAAAGAACAACAGCAATATTCTTATTTTTATCTATTTATTTATTTTGTATTTAGTACAGGGTCTACAGGGTCCTACAACATAGATCAGACTAATAGTGAACCTTGGGTTTGCAGCCTCCCAAGCACTGGGATTAGAGGCATGTGACACCACATCCAATCTCAATCACTGTCTCAGAGTGCCCTGGAGGTGCAACCAGCATGGCACATTAGCGATTGAGCCTCAGACCCTTCATCTGCCTAAGCAGGCACTTTAATCCCCTTGAGCTACCTGGCTGGAAGTCAACTGAGATATTTTTAAATGGAAGTACACAAAGGACAAAAATAAACATGTGAGTCTCATTTTTAATACTTTTTCCTTCTTATAAATGCATACAGTAATAAGAGAACACATAAAAATAGATAAGTGCTTAGACTATGTGTTTCTCAGGTGTCTAGTGTATGCTCATAAATATGCTAGTTAGTATAAACAATGAGTTAGAAGATATCCTACATGGACACAAATATGTAAAATGAATGACAAAAAAAAAGGAATGATTACTGTGACAGACAGTCCCTACATATCTTCTCAGGGACATGGTGATCTGGCAGTAGAAATAGCATTGGACTGGTAGTTAGGTGAGTTTTTATGTGTTCAGAATCAATCTGATTCTGAATTGAGTAACTTACGCTTTTGGGCAAAAATTTGAGCAAAAAATTTAAGTTACTTTAGAATAGTCACCAAAAGAACAAAGGAAATACATTTTTAGAAGCAGTAAATCAAGATAATAGAGACCTAAAAACATCTTGCAAAGTCTCTATTTATATGGAAAAAATTCATTGTGACACTCTGCATCTACAATCATTTGTCATGCTTAGAAGGAATTGAAAAATGACACTGGCTATCTAAATGCAAGCCAAATCATTTTTATAGATGTCCTGATATTGTTACAATACTGTCCTTATTATAGATTACAAATATGAAACCTCTCAGGTTATTTGGTGATCTATTAGAATTTAAAGTTACTATATATTGTTTAAAATATTATTAGGAACATTTGTTTCTTGCACTAATCACCTCAGACCATAAGGCAGTATGAATCATAATGTTACAGCATAAATATCCATTTAGCTTCCGTATTGATATAGTGAAAAATTTGAACTTATATCCACATTTAGATCACCTATAGAATTTGAATGACATAGATAAAGCCAGATTTAAATGAAATAGCACTAGAGAAATCATCCTCTTGGTTTTTCTCTGTTCTGCAGCGGAAACCGTGAAACTAAATATGTCTGTACATACATGTAAACGTTATTTATTAAGACTGTGCATTCATTTTATCTTTTAAGATAAATTGGACCAAGATCAGGCTTCATACTCATGATAATTATGTATAAAGCAATTCTAAACTTGGTAACTGGAGGAACACACATAGTTTGATTTATTTCCATATTGCTGAGAAACAAAGTATTTGTTACTATGAGAGACTTTTGGTGTTCTAACCAGAAATCAATACTTGTACAAAGTTTTGAAATTTTTCTCTAAACTTATATTTTCAGAAACACAAAAAGCACAGATGTGTTACTTACTTGAAAATGAACAGAGGAAATACGCTGTATACACAATGTAGTACTTTTTAGCCATAAAGTGCAATAAGATTGTGTTATTTGCAGCAAAATGGATAGAACTAGATATAATTACTTTAATAAAAACAAACCAAAGTAAAACAGAAAAATATTGCATATTCATTCTAGTATGTGGAAGCTAAAAAGGTCAACATATAGAGTAAAGGTTATTAAGTTTGGAAGACATCTGTGTAAGGAAGATCAGTGCACACCATGTGGAAATGTCACACTAACTCTCATCAATATGATAAATTTTTACAGGTTGGTCAAACAAATTAGCAACTTTTTAAATAGTAGATGAATCAGAGCACAGAGTTCTACATATATGGCTCTAGAAATCTGGTCAATTGAAGGAAGACCAAAGTTCAATTTTTACCTCTAGAATTTAAGAAAACCCTATATAAAATTGAAAGAAAAGAAAAAAAGAGATCTTTGATGTAATCCTATGGAAATGATCTGGTTTAACTCTGCAGTGCTATTTTTAAAAGCAATATATGAAGACACTTTCGTGAAAATTAGAGTTCCCACTACAATTTATCTAAATTATAGCTTTCTTATTTACTTTCAGTTTTTAATTTAGATTAACCCAATTCTTAATAATGACACAAACTTTAGTATTGGGAGACTGCTAATACACAGTTAAAATTGTTAAATATGTGAAGTTAATGTTCTAATACTATCTGAATCATACAAGGAGACAATGGTTTTGTTCATTATTTTAAACTATTAAAAAGACAATTTCTTCATACTCACATCAAGTGTTACATAAATAAAAGTGCTCACAGAAAAGAATTTTGTTACAAAATTAAAATTGTAAATAACTACTTTAGTCTAAATTATTATTTGTTATCATTTCTGGAGGCAAGTATAATACTCATTCCAAAACCAGGGAAAGATACAACCGAAAAGGATAACTACAGGCCAATCTCCATCATGAACATAGATGCAAAAATAGTCAACAAAATCCTGGCAAATAGAATGCAGCAAATCATCAAGAAGATCATACACCATGACCAGGTAGGATTCATCCCAGGGATGCAAGGATGGTTCAATATTCAAAAATCTATAAATGTAATACACTATATTACTAGGCTGAAATCTAAAAACCACATGATCATCTCAATTTATGCAGAGAAAGCCTTTGACAAAGTCCAACACTCATTCATGTTCAAGGTCCTACAGAAAATTGAAATAGATGGACTCTATGTTAGCTTGATAAAAGCTGTCTATGACAACTCAAAAGCTCATATAATCCTAAATGGGGAAAAACTGAAATCTTTTACTCTTAAATCATGTACAAGACAAGGATGTCCTCTATCACCACTCCTATTCAACATAGTGTTGGAATCCTTAGCAACAGCCATTAGAAAAGAGGGAGAAATAAAGCTAATAAGAATAGGAAAAGAAGAAGTTAAATTATCACTATTTGCAGAAGACATGATACTTTACTTGGAAGACCCCAAAAATTCCACTAAGAAGCTACTAGAACTGATAGGGAAATTCAATAGCATAGCAGGATACAAAATCAATACGCAGAAGTCAATAGCATTCCTCTATACAGATAACAAACACACCGAAAAGGAAACTATAGAAACAATACCTTTCACAATAGCACCGCGGAAAATGAAATATCTTGGGATTCACTTAACCAAGGAAGTCAAAGATCTTTTCCCGGAAAATTACAACACCCTAAGAAAAGAGATTATGGAGGACTTCAGAAAATGGAAAGATATTCCATGCTCCTGGATAGGAAGAACCAAGAACGTGAAGATGGCCATATTACAAAGCCACTGTGATAAAATCAACATAGTATTGGCAACAAAATAGACCTGAGAATCAGTGGAATAGATTAGAAGATACAGAGGCATCTACAAAAACACTAAGCCATCTTATCTTTGATGAAGAGGCTACACAAGCTCACTGGAAGAAAGATAGCCTCTTTAACAAATGGTGCTGGAAAACATGGCTTTCTACATGCTGAAAACTAAAACTTGCCCAGCTCTATCATCATGCACTAAGTTAAAGTCAAAATGGTTTAAAGTTCTAAACGTTAAAACAGAAACACTCAATTTCCTGGAAGAGAAAGTAGGAGGAACTCTTGAAGACATAGGGGTAGGTAAACAGTTCATGAACAAACAAATATTCGCACGGGAAGCTCTTGAAAGAATCAACAAATGGATTCAACTCTTAAGGAGCTTCTGCATGTCAAAGAAATTGTCAGCAGAGTGGAAAGACAACCCACAAATTTTGAAAAAATCCTAACTAATAAGCAATCAGACAGAGTACTACTGTCTAGAATTTATAAAGAGCTAAGATATAACAGGGCCCTCAAATTTAAAGACCCAATTCAGAAATGGGCATCTGAGATGAATACACACTTCTCAGAGGACGAAATTAAAGAAGCGAACACATATATGAAAAAATGCTCCACATCGCTAGCCATTCGTGAAATGCAAATAAAAACAACACTGAGATACCATCTCACTCCAGAAAGAATGGCTATCATAAGGAAATCAACCAACAATAAATTTTGGAGAGGTTGTGGAGAAAAGGGAACACTTCTCCACTGCTGGTAGGAATGTAGACTGGTACAACCATTGTGAAGGTCAGTGTGGAGACTCCTCAAAAGAGTAGGTCTAGAAATCCCATTCAAGCCAGCTATCCCCCTACTGGGAATTTTCCCAAAGGATCTGGATACATTGTATCATACAGTTATATGTGTACCTATGTTTATAGAAGTGCAATGTGTGATACCAAAATCTTGGAAACAACCAAGATGTCCATCACATGAGGAATGGTTGAAAAAGATGTGGTATTTCTATATAATGGAGTATTATTCAGCTATTAAGAATGATAAGTTTGAAGCATTTATACTAAAGTTAATGCCACTTGAACATATACTCATAAGTGAAATAAACCAGATACACATGTGTAAGCATCGTATAGTCTCCCTAGTATAACAAGCGAAAAGCAGAAATACAAAAGTAAACGTGAAACAAGTAAAATCACTTGAGTCAGATAAGGCAAAGTGAATGGCATATGCTGCAGGATACTAATCATCTTTTCTTCTGGATGGTTAACAACCTAAGATCACAAGTCAGAGTTGGATAAATAGAAGAGCCACAAGGCCAGCCAACATTTTGGCCCTAGCCTTCCAAGGTCAGCGAAGACTCAGGACATAGGAGAACCTGTACAGCAACATTATGAAACTCAGGTGAGCTCCAAATTTTCTGAACATGGAGATTATGGAGCCACAGAGGAAAGAGATTGAAGTTCTATTGTGTGCCTGGGGAGAGGCACATGAAGAGAAAACTTTCTCTCAAGCTCTCACTGAGAGCAATCTGGTCAAGCATTGGCCGTGACTCATCCACATGGATGACACAGACAAAGGATCTACAGAATAATGTACAGGACTAGAAGACAAACCCTGAGAGGACTTCAATGACCACATAGGAAATATAAAGTTCTTGTGTTGGTATATAAGTCTTGATCTACCTAGGTCTTAACCATCCAGCAGAAAAGTATAAAAATGAAGTATAAATCGTGAGCCCATAATATTAAGCTGAGCTGTAAATGGATATGGTCGACAGTTTCTTTGAATAACTCACTATGGTTGCAGAATGTTGGACTGTGTTGGATTGTGATGTCGAGTTCAAGCACCTAATTTAGTTGAATGTCAATGGAGTGCCCACTTTTGACAGGTGTAGACAAAGGAAGGGTTGTAGAGTGAAAAAGTCATGATGTGTGTGTATAGACAGTACAGTTGGGATAGATAACATGCTTCTACACAATTCTGAGAGGCAAGATCTGCACTAATGGTGGTTGGACAGGATATTATGTTGGCTTTTAGTAGTATGGTCATCCACTCGGTAAATAATTATTGAATTTTTGATATAATTCAGGTATAAAAATTAAGATAAGGAAGCAACTACATTCTTAATTCACTGATAAGAGATATCTGCTAAAATATTTTTTGAAAAGGATAGATTTAGAAAGCTTCTAAATTCATTTTGAATGTATTTAAGTCCTATGGTTTTCATTGATTTCCCACCTTAAGTCCTTTTCTAGTTCCTATTTATTTTTTGTACCAATAACCCATAGGTTTAAGATTCTCCCCATTGCCCTTAAATTTAAATGGTTGAAACTGAAAATTTCAAAATACCATTCCTGATAATACAGCTCAGTGATATTTTCATATTTTTGAAACCTGCTTTATATGCCTGATGTTCTGCTTAACCTGAACCTGAATCTTTGTGTTTGATCTTTGTTTTCATTCTATGCCAATGTATTAACTGAGTTTTTATCTCTTCCCTTTCATATCTGTTCAACTTCACTGTGCTTTTGATATGAGTTTTGGGTCAGTTACACTCAGTAATATTCCAACAGGGTGTGTACCCCTATTAAATTTATATATATATATATATATATATATATATATATATATATATATATATATTAATATATGTATATTAATTTAATAGGGGTACTATAGTTTAATAGGGGTACTATAGCTTCACATCTGCCTTGATAAGTAATTTACAATGGACCTAGCAAAATCACTGAAGATTAAGTTTTTTTCTTCCAACCACATGTGTATATATATATATATATATATATATATGCTTTAGTCACTGCTGCCTAAACCCTCCTATTGTAATTCAGATCATTTTTCTAACTTGATAAGGGTGTCACACACAAAGTGTATCAAACCTGAATGCAGAATCTAATGGTTCCCATTGTTCTGTGAGGCCAATAAGGAAAACAAAATATGTGTCATGTGATTTGCATTTAGGTGCATTCTTCATAAGATTCCTAGTAATATTGCTGAACATATTCCACTATTTCCACATCCTAAGTCCTATTTTTAAAATTGAAATGTTTTTGAAAATATAAACAGAAAGCTTTTATTTAAAGTTGACATATCTGCCATAGGAAGCTTATACAGAATTGTCTTATATAAATCTTTATATCATAAGTTACAATTTTGAACCAAGGATACTTAAAAAGTAATTATACTTTTCTTGAGGAAACTGTCATAATTTTCCTCTTAGGACTATGCTTGAGATGAGAGAAATAGTACAGTAATGGGAAGAAGTGTCTTATCACAGTTTGAGTGTTTAAGGATGTGAGAGAGATGAAGTAAAGCTTTTTAAACTCAAATCTGATTAACATAGGAGGGCAATTGTCATTGTAGAGCATAAATATCATTATTTGAATGTTCTCGGGGAAACAGAATGTCAGGAGGCTTAGGTACTAGACCTGGCTTCATTATTTATCAATTGTGTGTCCTTATTTCACCTCTAAGCCTTTTTCTCTTATTAGTAATTGAAAAATAACACCTACCCTACCTACCTGACAGGGATGTTGTGACTGTTTATTGATATATGTGAAAGTTTAATACTATATAAATGTAAGGAATAATTATTAATGCATTTGTTCCAAGGCTATTAATAAAAAGTTAAACTAAGAAAGATTTAAATATTGAAACAGAAACACTAAAGCTTCTATAGGATAATGTAGGCAGAAATCTTAAAGTCATAGAGGTAAGTAAAGGGTTCATGAACAAAAACCAAACTACATGGGAAATATTTCAAAGAATCAACAACTGGAATCTAATCTTTTCTGAAAAGTATCTGCACTTCATAGCTAATATCTGACAGAGTAAAAAGAAAGCCCACCAACTGTGGAAAAATATAGCTGACAGCCCCTCTGACTAAGGCCTTCTATCTAGAACATATACACTGAAGTCTTATGATGTAACAATTGCTGCAGTCATATGATAAAACAGAATTAATAGGTGAATAAAAGTTTCTTATAGAGGAAGAAACAAAAGTAAGGTAGTTATTGAGTTCCAGTTTACCCTTAGTGAAGTTGCTGTGAACATTTTGAGATGAGAAAAATTATACATGATAGTACACAATATAAGTTGGTAAAGTGGCAGTAATATTTAAAAGCAATACTTCCAAATTTTAAATTACAAACAAAATCAGAAATTCTTGCATCATAAGAATAGTTTAATGAACAATCAATTTGTGCTGGAAACTTCACTGTTGTCTTATATACTATTTTAATGTGTTTAGTATATGATCTACAAGGTCTCAGTGCATAGATCTGTTTTCAGCCTGTAATCCCAAACACTGGGATTATAGGTGTGTGCCACCATGCCCAGTCTGTATCACCATCTCAGAGTTCCCAGGGGATGGGGCCAGCAAGGCATGCCAGGAATCAAACCCTGGCTCCTGTGCTCTACATAAGCAGACGCTTTAGTCCACTGAGCTATCTAGCCTGGCCCTGTTGTCTTATGTGAAGAAACTGCCACATGTAGTCTAAACTTGGCCAACCAGAAATATGGCCAGTTAATAGCCAGTACCACTTACGCAAGATATTCTCCGAGTAAAACTATTTATTGCTGTGGGATTTTTTTTTCTTCAAAGAGAAAAATATCAAAGAAAACAATGACACAAATTTCAGAAGACTATATTGTGTGAGCAACAGTGGTTAATATACTGTGTTATTTTCAAAGTTGCTGCTCAGACTAAAGGTCGAGGTATGAAAAACTAAATAAAGATATAAGTACAAACCATTCTTTTCAATCAACTAATAAAAAATAGTAGTGCAGTTTTTTTCACTACCTTGTAGTATGTATGTATGTATGTATGTATATATATATATCTATATATATAGATATATAGATGTATATATGAAAATTAAAATTAAATGCATATATATTATTTCTTTTTCCTTCCTTTTTTGCTCCTTTTCCTCCATCATAGTTTCTCTTTCCTTTTGAACAGTATCTTCCCATTTCCTCAATCTAGTTTACATTTTGGCCCTTATCTACACCTTCAGCTTTATACTATAGGGAGATCACAGTGTTTACACATGCAAAATTGCTTCATTTTGTTTATCAATATGCTCCCAGGCTTCATCCATTTTCTTATAAAAGTCTCAAATTTATCCTTCATTATAGATGTGTATTACTCTATATTATTACACTACGTGTATAATAGTACCACCTCATTTTTATACAAATCTTTATATATTATAGATGAAAGTCATTTGCTGGTGGGACTACTGACTATTTTTTCCACTCTCCATGCTGTATTTTCATGCTGTTCATCATTTCTTTTGCTGTGCAATAGCTTTTTTAATCAACTGTTGACAATTATTTGGAGTATTTCATGTCTTTTAGATCTTATTGATGAACCCTCTGTCCACACATATGTGGTTTCTACATATTTTCTCCTCCAGTAGATTCAGCCTTTCTATTTTAATAGATTTTTTGATTCATCTTGATTAGTGGATGGTCATAGACATTATGGCTTAATTTTAGTCTTTGGAACGTAAACAGCCAATGTTTCTAACACCATGTATTCAAGAATCTATCTTAATGCAAGTGATCATGTTTGGACCATTTGTAAAAGCAAAAGTGACTGAGTGTCAAAGCTTTTTTCTGCGCCTGCTGAGGTGATCATGTGACTTTTGTCTTTAGTTCTGTTGATATGGTGTATTATATTTACTCATTTGTGTATGGGGTACCATCCTTGTATTCCTGGGATGAATTATACTTGGTCATTATGCATAATCTTCTTAATGACTTACTTCATTATAAAGGCAAATAAAAGCTATGAATAGGAATTATAGTAAATATGTTTTATGCTATTATTTTACATTAGTGGTGTCATCTTACTGAACTTAAGAACTGAAATATATATTTTCTTTAACTATTATCAGAAAAGACATGGTACAAAATGTGGGATGTGAAAAAGTAAAAGGAAAAAAGAAAGAAAAAATGACCTGTGATTCCTCCATATGCAATTATCACTTTCATAGATTTATTTCATTGTTTAATGTTTGTTTCATGACTTACCTTATTTCACCTTAAACAGTAGCAAGTCTTATATTAATTTTTGTTTCAAAAGACAATAGAGCTTATTTTCATGAGTTTTTTTTATGTAAAACAATTTACACTCATTCCTATACCAAATATTTAAATTTATTAAAATACAATCATATTTTCTGGAATATACTCCAAAATCTTACTTCATTACTCTCCAAAATCTTATTTCTGACCTGAATTTCTCTCTTTCTATTTCTCTTACTTTCTCTCCCCCTCTTTTGAGATATGGTCTTGCTATGTAATTCAAGCTAATTTTGAATTCACTATATAACCCAGGCTAACCTTCAACTCAAGGTTACCCTCCTGTCTCTACCCCTGAGTACTGGGATTACAGATATGTACCACCACACTGCACATGGACTGAATTACTTGTGAATCCATATCCTGTAAAACCACTGATCACAGTCTCTTTTGTCCAGCAAAAGCTCTTTCTTTACATGAGCACTTCCTATTCACATAGTCTATACACTGTGCTTTAGTAATGCCACTATTGCTGATTCTGTCGCATGAATTCTTCATCCAAGCCATGACCTCTTGCTGGCTGGGCTTCAAACTTTCCATTAAATCAAGTGTTAATTGAAGACTTATGTGACAGGAGTGGAATGAAAAATGATGATGCTTAAGTAACATGGTTATTAAATAGTATCAAAAAAGTACAACAACGAAATTCTGAAAACACGTCTTGTATCTCACACCAGTGAGTTAATTATGTCCCTTACAACATATTACATGTTGCACTATGAAATTTCATATTAGACACAAACATATCTATTCATCATCAAGTTAACAAGTTATTCATTTATTATTTCTGTTTTACTACTGATCAACTGACAATAAATCTTGATTTAGCTTGCTTGATTATTTACAATTATTTATTATAATTTAAATCATAATTCAAATATTATTGTCAATATATAATTTATGTTTAATTACATGTTAATATTAGTGCTTTATAATGCATTATGCTCATTGTAAATTGCAATGGAATTATAAAATGCCTCTGTGTCTGATAATGTTAACCGAATGCTCTTTATATGACAGGGCTTATTTTGGGAGTAGGGATTATGTTATAAGCACCCTGAAACCTCATACTAGAGGGCTTATCTTTTATTTAGGTCTTATTTTTAGGCACACACTCTAGGTGAGATCATGTTTTACAGTGAACTCCACGTGTTTTGTTGTACTATTTATATTTTTTTGGATACAGCCTTTTATAGGCATCTAGGATGATTTAATACTTTGCTTAGTATCAATAGGCTATGGTAAGTACAAGTACACTCTACTGCATTCTCATTTGGTTTGCTTGAAGTATACGCCTATAGCTTGAATGGCATAACTGGATCATATGGTGATTCTGTTTTTGTTTTCTCAGAGTGCCAATATTCACTGTTGAGGCACTAGTTTACATTCCCACCAACAGTGTGTAGGTGTTTCCTTTTCTCCATACCACTGCCAGCAATTTTTTTGTTTCCTTATCAAGCAATTCTGACTCAGGTAGGTAGAACTCCTGTATTTCAAAGTTTATTATCCACATGGCTAAAGATGTGGATTTTTTTTCTTAATTGTTGAATATATGTTCTTTTATTGTGTTTGGTAATTCCATTTGTTTAAGTAATGATTGGTTCATATTTTTATCTTAATTTTTGTTTCTTTACTGTCTCTCAGGAAAGTATCTGACAGATTTTCCATTACTTAGTAGGTTATCTCTTGAAATATGTTGATAAATTCCTTTGCTGTGAAGAAGCAATTTTTATCTGATGTAATACCATTTGTTGATTTTTATTATCTTTTGTGCAGCTAGAGTCCTTATTAAGCAATTGTTTCCAGGTGTGGTGGTGCAAGCTGAGTTTGAGACAAGCCTGAGGTACGTAGTGAGTTCAGGGCCAGTCTGAACTACATAGTAAAACTGTCTCAAAA
>PVKA01025576.1:0-32815 GCA_004027165.1 Ctenomys sociabilis | reverse complement strand
CCATGAGGGCAGGGTAAGCGAGCCGGTATGCCAGAACCAGGGAGCCATTATATCTAAGTGTTCAAGGAAGGAGGTCACAGTCCTCTTATCCAACCGCAGCCCGCGGGACCTCAGCAACATACGAAGGGAAAGGGCAAGCGGGGAGCTGTGAGTGTTGCCCATAGCGAAAACGAAAGGAAAAAAGGGGAAGAAGCCCGATTGGCGCAGTAGCCTGCTGGGCACGCCTTTATTTTTCAGGCAAAAGGACTCTCCTCGCTGGAGGAGACACGGGTTCCCTTAGGGTGTCACGCCCACCCAGGGCCAGGTCAAGCCACCGCTTACCTGAAGGTACGTACCACCTCTCCACTCGATTAGGGTCAGGCCGGTCCCCGTACGGGTCACCAAGTTGTCCGGCACCGCTCCCGTCCCGCGGAAGAAGACACTCAGACACTCATACGCAGGGTTCAGCAAGCCTTTATCGAGTAGGATGCAAGCCTCTACATGTGTCCGTTATCCGCGGCTCCTACCGTGCAAGCATGTGCAACTTCCTTATGCAACAGGTTATATAGTATACACAATCCAATCGGGGAGCCACGCAGCGCCCGCGGATGGGCCCTCGGCGACAGGGTGATTTATCATAACTAAATAAGGCGATGAGTTGTACAAAAACAAGAATCAGGAAGCAGGATATGGGTGCCATCTTTGCAGACACGATGGGTGGGGGAGCGAGGAGCGGGCGCCATCTTGGCTCGGCTCCCAACATTATTAGAACGTAGAAAATGAGAAAGAAGCTACACACTTGATGTTTCTGAGGCTTCTGATTGTAAACATGTGGAAATTTGACTTTCTATTTTAATCATGTATCCATTTGCAGAACATTTAACAAAAGTACTAGTGTACATGAAGTGGCTTCATGAACATTAGGGAAAAATCTGCTTGAACACAAGACCATTATAGCATAGCTTTGGAACTGACTGCAATTTGCAGCCTTGAAAGGGGATTTTTATTGTACTCTCTTTTTAATTTTGTGTATTTCGTACAAGGTCTCACTACACAGCTTTCCTAGTGATGTTCCTATTTCATCCTCCTCAGAGCTGAGATTAGAGGCATGTGCCATCTTGCCCTGTCTTTGTGGCTGGCTAGGTGCACCTGGGCCCTGGGATGAGGCTGGCTCAATGTGTGGTACAGGGGCTCATACCCAGGTCCTTGTGTTTGTCAAAGCAGGTAGTTGGACTGCTTTGCCATCTCAATGGCCCTGGAAGGGGCTTTCTAATGCTGGTGTGATTTTATAGGTTGGGAGGAAGTAGATATACCGACAACTTCTCAATTTAGCCTGACATATAGAAAAAAATCATAGTGCATGAAAAGTAGAGTTGAGTGGTGATTTTATTTTGACAGTTGTAGCATCCTGTTCTGTATCCTAAGCCTATAGTAGAGAGAGTGGACTCAGTATAGCAGAAGAGACATTTCATTTCAACAAGAACTTCATGGCAAAAATGTTTATTAAATTATGGTACCTACCTTAGTGTAATGTACTTGGTTTGGTTTAGGACTCAGAAAATATTTGATGCTTAAACTTTGGTAATGTTTTGGACGACTCACTATTTTTTTTTTTTTTTTTACTTCAAAATGCATTTCATAAAGCCATCTCCTGCATCTGCTAAAAGCACACAGTATACTGCTATGCAGATAAAACACTACTCTCAAATAATTTAACTTAGTATCTTATGTTTGACTCATTAGCTGTATATCTATCCTCCCTACTTTGTATATACAGATACAAAATGGTCCCTCATTTGTATCTCCTTGTTTTGCTTAGTTTTGTCAGAGATGGGTATTCCATTGTAATTTAAATATTGTAGGTGCATGAATTCTGCAAAATAATCCAATATAGTCCATAATAGTAGTGGGTTATCCATAGAAGTGGCAATGTCAGAAGTTGTTGACTTGAGGATTTTACAGCTCAGCATATTAATATTAATATGGCTTTATTTTTCATATCTCATTTCTATACTTTTCTGCTGGATGGTTAAGACCAAGATAAAGCAAGACCTATATAACAAGAAGTGTAACTTTTGTATCTGATAAGGTCAGTCAAATCCCCTCAGGATTTACCCTGAACCCTGTACTGCAGTCTGTAGATCTTTTGTCAGTGTCAGGCATGTGGATGAGTCATGGTCATTGCTTGACCCGTTTGCTCTCTGTGAAAGCCCAAGAGAATGTTTTCTTTCCATATGACTCTCCTTATGCACTATCCCAAATACACTGAGTGATCAACAATGTAGAGTGTTACTTAATGTATTTGGAGATAAGTATACACAACTATTGTCACGAAAACTATGAACATTTCCATCATCTGGTTCTTCCTATCATACCCTTTATTGTGAATGTTGTGTTGTGTTGTCAGAGCACTTAAACATCAGATTCACCTTCTTAGTAAATGTTAAATATGTCCTAAAACAATGTCAGCTATAATGTGTAGTAATAAAGTACGAGAATTTACTAATCTTGCACAACATACAGTGTTCTGCATGACATCATTTCATTCTCCCTGACCTCAGCTTTCGGCAGTTGCTTTTGGCTTCTGCATTTCAGCTTACCACACATATAATTGAGAGCATGTAACCATAAATAGAATTGTAGGTTTGTATAGAAGCTGTGTTTTTCAATTGTTGAAGAGTGTTCAAAGGGTTTTAAATAATGCTTATAGTAATACACATCCAAACCAAATGTTTACAAGAATTCCAATTTCTCATCATTGCCAACAATTATTATAGGTTTATAAGTAACATAGGTTTATAAACAATAGCTCATTGCATCTCATGATTAGTTCAGCATAGTTCCAAATACCTGCTAGTCACTTAAGTTATCTTATTTCTAATTTCAAATAGGATAATTGAAACAATTAACAGTTTGGTAAAGGTTATTACAGAAAAAAGTGTGAGTCTCTATGTACATACAATTAATTTTGGTCCACACATCAGATATTTAACAACTGAAGAGGCAACTGCTCCAGCTTTGGTGGTCTTCAATTTTGAAATTGGGAAATCAGTACTAAAATGTGTTTCAACAAATCCATATGCCATTAATTTACATTTTGTTCAGTTTTAATATGTTATTACATTTGTGCTGCATTTTATGAACCTGTGATAAACAAGTATACTAATGAAATTCATGTGGAACCTATGAATAACAAATTGACAAAAAGGTCACTTATCCAGTGAAGAAAATTTGAGTTTTCAAAAGAGGTGAAAACAGAGGTAGGTAAAAATTTCTTGGAGAACTTACCTCTAGAAGCTTTGCCTGTACAATCTATCAGCCCTCTAGGTCTGATTCTATTCCTCCCATTGTACTGAAATTCTCTCAAGTATGAAAATTGATGTGGGAGGATTCCTGTGTGGAAGTGACCATGACAATACTGTGGAGTAGCAATTAGACCCTCGAAGTCTTGTCTTGTTTTTTGAAGTGACTTATGCTACAAAAATATCAAGTATTAACATTGACTAAAATGTTCACTTTTACAAAACGTTGGCTCACAGTGCCGGGTTGGAACACATATAACAATGTCTATCATTGTTTTTTTCTTTTTTTTCATTTGTCACTTTTTTGAAAAGAATGGAAAGTTTCTATTTCATAAGTGTGAATCTGTGTAATAGAAAGCCTGCTACACAGTTAAGCTATTATTCTCAAGTAATTTAACTTAGTATCTGAAAGATAGATTTATCGTAATTAGTTTATAGCCATTAAACTTTATCAGCTTCTAATCTCTGAAGAAAAAATGTCCCCTAACATTCCAAAATTGATTTTACTAAAAGCTGCAATTTATTATGTACCAGACGTTTTGTTAGGTTATCTGAATCATATTGCCTTTCTGTATTTAATATTGCTATATTTCAGACATCAAGATGAGAGAAGCAACCTGTTGAAAATAGTTTATCTCTTGCCTCCAATTTTAATGTTAATCTATGTATTTAACCTAGAAACTGAGGTATATACCTTAAGAAAATAAATATTATGCACTTATGTATACGTTTAAAAATATTTATCTTTTTAAATAATAAACATGCAATTGTAATTTGCATGTTTGTAATCAAACCACAAGGAGAACTTGAAATCATTATTTTTATATTCAACTCACCTTAAAAGTTCCACTTTTCTTATGAACTCACGGTTGAACCCAGGGTCCTCATACTGAGCCACAACTTCAGGCAGTTTTTAATTTTATTTTACTGGAAGCCTATTTCAGGTTATATTTTTATGATTATAGTAATAAGAAAATATAATCTCAGCATAAAAACATAAATATAATCCTATGGAATACAATTAAAAAAACAAACAAACTCATATATTAGTGGTCAGCTGACCTTTACAAATGCATCAAGGACATGCAGTAGGGAAACGGTAATGTACTTGACAAATGGTATTGAGAAAAACTACACATTGAACACACCTGACTAACAAAGTCTATAAACGCATTAAAGACATGATAAAATTTAAACTCTTAGAGGTTCAGGGAGATAGCTCAGCATCTTACATGCCTGCTTGGCAAGCACAAGGTCCTGAGTTCAATGTAAAGTTTTGGAACAGAACTTTCAGAATCTTAGAAAATGTTAATATTGGTATTCAAAATGGACCAAAGATACAGATAAAAAAATAAAAATAGACAAATGGCATTAGATCAAGCTGAATAGGTCTTGCAGATAAAGAAATAAAATCAACAAAATGGAAAAAAATCTTGCAGAACACTCTCTGTGAAGCATAGTTGTGATAAAAACATACTATAGATGTTTATTTTTTATTTATTTGTTTTTATGCATTTGCTACAGGGTCTTACTATGTTGATCAGACTCATAGGAAACTTCCTGTTTTCAGCCTCCCAAGCAAGGGATTACATGAGTGCACCACCATGCCCAGTCTCAATCCCAGTCTCAGTGAACACCGAGGGCTGAGCTGGCTTGGCTTATGGTGCCAGGGATTGAATTCTGGCCCCTGGGCTCTGAAGGAGCTTTAGTCAGCTGAGCTATCTGGCTGGCCCAGATGTTTAAATAAAGATATTTATTACAGTAAAAGAAACATCCCATTATTCTACATTAAAATACTTCCTCATGCTTTAGACATACTTATCCCATCATTTTTGGTCATACATTTCCTATGATGATAAAATTTTCTGCATTTCAATATTAATTTTGTTTTTGGTTACCCCTTCTGTATGAATAAATGTGTTAACAGACATGTGGGATTTGAATTTCTTCTAGTTACAGTGTCTTGTCTTATAAGTTATAAATGAGATTTTAAAAAAGTCATTCACCAGTGTTAAGTTTAAAATATATCTTTATTTTTTCAAAAAAATTTAATACGTTGTAGTTGTAAGAAAGAAAAATAAAATGCATAAACATTGTATTGTCTTACTGGTGCGTGAAACTGAAAGAGTAAAAGAGGTTCCAAGTGTACAATAGATGTTGTGAAATGAAAGGAAAAAGGAACTAGGGTGGGGGAAGGGAAAAGGAAGAATGGAAGAAACAAAGAAGCAAAGATAGCTACACTAGTGCTTTCTTTTAGTCCATTGAAATAAAAGATTGTGCTAATGATGTCTGGAGAATTATTTTTATGCCTATTTCTTATACTCTGAGTAACTAAAGACAACAAAAAGTACTATATTAATTGTTGTTATTCTTCTATTATTTTGTTACACAAATTTGATTGACTTTTTTCCATAAAAATTTAAAAATAAATAAAAGGTGCAATTTGTATTGACTCTTCTGAAGTACCTAACAAGCTAGAAACTTTGAGACTGAGCAAAAATTCCACAAAGAAGTGTTAATTTGAACGCTGGGAATGAGCATAGGCAGTGTCTAATGAAGACATGAGGGAAAACGTTGCCGTGCAGCTTTCATACCTGGTCAGAGGCAAATTTAGCTGCTTTTTGTGAAAATCTGAAACCTTCAAAAGGTGATCCCACAGTTATCAGCTGAACCTTTACATAGATCTGAATGCCATTTTGATGTCAAAGCAAAGACGTTTTGAAAGGCCAGGCATGCAAAGTAAGGATCAAAACATTGGGCTTGATGTGTATTTTTCATATTTTGAGGCAGTTTTCACAGTGATGGCCATCGTGGCTACACTAGTCTGCATTCCTTTCACTTGTTTAATGCACAGGGCTCACTTCATTCCGAGTCTCTGCAATTTCTTTTACCTTTTAGCTTTTCGCTGGTAGTCATTGTAATTAAGGTGAAGTATTACTTTGTAGTTTTGACTTGCACTTCCTGGATAATAATGTGAAGATTTTTTGATATACTTGTTAGCTGTCTGTATTTCCTCTTTTAAGAAATATTTGCGTATTTTGCTTTATTTTAATCGGATTATTTAATTTTTTGCTAAGTTGAATTTCTCTACATTATGATATCAACTGTTAGTCAGACATGAATTTTACAATTATTTTTTCCCATTGCTCTTCATTTGGATGACTACTTTCTGTGCTTTGCTGTGCTGAAGCTTTTTAAGTCAATACAAATTTTTATTTCCTATGTTTTTAAGCCACATCTAGAAAATTACTTTTTAAAAGATTTGCTTATGTACAGTGGATCTGGGGTCTGTGGGCACCACCCTTACCCTCTCTGAGTTTGTCTATCTCTATCTCATCTCTGTCTCTGTCTGTCTGTCTGTCTCTATCCCCCCTCACTCTGTCTGCCTCAGAAAGAAGAAGAGGAGTTAGAGCAGAAGACAAGGTGAAAGTAATTTTGGTGTAAGTATTATGAAAGCCACAAGTAAAGAGCCACTGGAGTGGCTGGTTCCTGAGCTGGAGCACTGTTGAATCTGGGGCAGTGGTCCTTTAGAGCCTAAAGGGCCTGTCTCTGTCCTGTTTAGGTTGATACTTGATTGATTGAGTACTAGCCTTGTTGCTAAGGTTTGGTTTGCGGCCTAATGGGGAATCTGGTATGCGCGGCCATCTGCAAGGGGAGGGGCAGTGTGGCTGCCAGAGACAGGTCGCAGCACCACACCCTTCTGCTATCATGAAACCATGCAAAAATCTGATATAAGTATAGCTACTTCTGCTATATTTATAACAACAAAAAGGCTGTTTCTGTTTTCAATCTCTTCATGTTTAGTCTGTGTGTGTCCTTATAATAAAGTGTCTCTCGGGGCTAGGGAGATGGCTCAATGGAACAAGCACTTCCCTGGCAAGCGCAAGGGCCTGAGTTCAATCCCTGGTTCTGCCAAAAAATAAATAAATAAATAAATAAAGTGTCTCTCATAGGAAGTAGATAGTTGAACATTTTTAGAAGTCTATTCTCTCACTCTATATCTTCAAAAGTTTTTGAATGTATATATATACTATACTATGCTATGCTATAATATACAATATGTATATATGTAATAGAGATATATATTCAATATGCAAGTAATATGGATATATAATATACATGATACAAATCAAATGATATAACAATATAGATCTATAATATATAGATATGATATATAATATAACATATACTATATATCTTATATATCTTTTTATATATTATGTAATATTTATTTAGTTAGTTTTTGCGGTATTGGGGATTGAACTCAGAACCCTGTGCTTGCCAGGCAAGTGCTTATTCTACTGAGCTATATTATGTGACATTTAAATCAATTCAAATGTTTTGTCTTCTCTTTAGAGTAAATATGTGAACATATTTACCGTAGTAGCACACCAGAGTTTATTTCTCCTGTCTAGCTGTATCCAGATACTTATTGATTAGTCATTCTTCCTCCTTCCAAACTTCACTTCCCAGAGTGCAGTAACCACTTTTCCACGCTCAGTTTCTGTGGGGTCCTTGCTATGCCACGTGTGAGGGAGACCGTGCGGTGCGCTAAGGCAGCTGGACCTGGGGCTCTCCACCTCGACCTGTGCGACTGCGGGCGGCGGAATCACGGTCTTTCTTATTTCAATACGCGTGTGAACCATAATTTTTTGGTATTTATCAACTGATGGATATTAGGATATTTTTTCTGTTTCTTGGCTAGTGTGCACATTAGGTTTTTAAATTAAATATAATTTGTTTATGTTCAAATCTTTTCTTCTAACAAGCCTCTATTAATATTCTTATTGCCATTTTAATTTGAATGTGCTTAAATGCTATGCTGATTATTAATTTATGTTAACAAATTATTGACATAATTAACTTCCTTTTTCATAATAAAATTAACTTCAAGTACTTTTTTCTCTTAGTTCATGAGCTGAGCACTCACATCTTTTGTTTATTTCTAAATTTTGTGAGCTTATTATTGAATTGTAGAAGCATATTGCTATAAACCATGCCTTGTCATTGAAATATAATTTACTTTACAAGTACAGATGACTAAATTTCATGATAATAATGAATGATCATAACAAAAACTAAATCTAAATGTTTTCTGTACATACTTTTAATTCCGAGTATATTATACATAAATCTAAGGTCACAGTACCTGGCGGTTACTGCGGTCTCATGTCCAACACACCCTGATACCACATCAGTGCCACAGGACGCCACATTCCAGAGCATCTTCTGCTGCGAAGAAAAATTCTGTTGAGAGTTTGATGGAGGTTCATGCAGTCTTTCAACAATTATTATCTGTTCTAATTGGAAAACATAAGACAGCCATATTAGTGCTGAGTAATTTATACACCATAAAAATAAGTATTCAAGTACGTTAGAGGTATTTATTTATATTGAGGCATAATTTTATATGGAACTTTTTCAAAACATAAAGAAGTTTATATAAATTACTTATATAAATTATCAGGGGAGTCATTTTATTTTCTTTTTATAAAGAAACTATTCTTAGGGACCAGGGAGATGGCTCAGTGGAATAAGTGCTTCCCTGGCAAGCACAAGGGCCTGAGTTCAATCCCTGGTTCCACAAAAAAAAAAAAAAAAAAAAGAAAAAAACTACTCTTAGAAGGGCTGCAATGATATCCAACAATTTGGCCCTAGTCTTTCAAGGTCAGTGAAGACTCAGGACATAGGAGAACCTGTATTGTAATTCAGTTGTATCTCAAATTTTCAGATCAAGGAGATTATGGGGCCACATAGAAATGTGATCAATGGGGTTTGTGATTGATTATTGTAGGTGTAGGTGCTGTTATGCATGTGTAGAGCTCATGATTTTCCTTTACTAGTTTGTCCAGATATTTTAAGAGCAACCAGTCAGCATCATTATATTCCTGATCTTTCCAAAAGTGTTGTACATAAAGCGACTAAAGTCTTTGAATCACAAGTGCTGAATTAGGATAATCAAATGGACCGACATGGAATATTGCTTAAAACAGATCACTCCAGGGACTGTCATTATGCTCCACATTATCAGGACAAACCATGGCCACTTGGCTAATGAAGTTATATTACTAATTTCAGAAATCCCTTAAGTTATTAGAGAAATTTATCCTTACAATTCTGTTCCTCTAAAACTACTTTTGGTACCAAAATCACTATTTCATGCATTCACTAGAGGAATATAAAAGCATGCACTGGTAGATATAAGTGCAGAAGTAGCAATAAATGTAAATATAGGTGTAGATGTCAATACAGATAGAGCTTTACAAAAATTACAAAGTGGACTTACAATGGCCAACTGTGGAATCAAGGGTGGAAGAGCACTAAATTCAACCTCCAAGTTGGAGAACTGGATCTTCCAGTTGAGAGAACACATGGAGCTCACCACTGAGCCCAGTGTAAATAGAATTAAAAGCAGAAGAATCTGTGCTGGAAGCCTAAAGAGTCTGTGGTGGAGCCAGCAAGCAACTGGATGTGAATGTCTAACTGCAGTGGTGAAGACTGGAACTCCACTGAAGGAAGTGAAGCAAGAATTAGCTCATCTTACCTTTTATTTCATCCAGCTTATTAGTTGGTGACATTCCTATCTGGGCTGGCTCTTTCCTCTGCAATTTGCTGCCCATCCATCAACTATTTAGAGACACACCCAGAACTTCACTAATCTGTTAGGTGGCTCTTATCTGAGCTGACAAATTACAATGAATGATCACATTTGTTAGTAGAGTAAGGCATGAAAAATAGCTAAATAACATTAAATATGAAACTAGAAGTTAAATAATGTAGAGACATGTGCTGTGTTATTTAAGAGTGGTAACAACATCTGAAAGACAGTAAATTTTAAGTTGAAGCTTAAATGTTTGCATCATGTTTGCAAAGAGAAAACTGGAACAAACCACATGTAATCATATTTGAAATGTGCATAAATGGAGTTAGTCTCTATCTCTGTGTTAATGTGGAATTGAAGAACTACTCAATCAACTTATTTGAACTGCTTAAACAAAGATCACTGAACATTTTTTTGTAGTTCTTGTATTTGAGTTTCTCCTTTTGTGGAACAGAATGTGGTCGAGATGGTGCTCATCCACAATTCTAAGTCATAAGGTTGGTATCAACTTGTACCTGCCTTATTATATCAGAATACATATGTGAACCAGATGTATTCTGATATAATTTCCTTATGACTTTTATGTACTAGGAAATTATATCAGAATACATCTGAAAGCTAGTGCATTGGACTAGTTTTATTTTCATGCATTATAATAAAATTTTGCACATTTACTTAAGTTTCTTAAAAAAGATGAGTTGATTTTGTAATTCTGATTTGATCCTCATGGGCTGGGGAGACAGGTCAGAGCATGAGCAACTTCCTGGCAAGGTGCAAGATCCTGAGTTGAAATTCTGGAACAACAAAAGAAATTTAATCCTCTTCTCATGAAAACGTTTTCTCATTTGGAAAAGAATCATAACAATTTCGTGTGTGACATATATTAATTTAAACTGGCATGCAAACTCTGTTAATATCCTTTTCATTTAGGTTAGAGGCATAATATTTATTTACTTACCAACTTTGTAAGAGTGAATTTTTCAAAGACTTTATTTAGCCATTTTCGGGAAGTTTAATTCTGTTATCACTATTATATAGTGAGATGACAGCACAATTTTTGTCACAGGATAAGGAAATCCTCCAAATATTGTCTCTTATTTTCACACTATTATTTTCAAAGTAACCCAAGTCAAGTTCATGATCTTTGAAAACCAAAAATAGTTTTTCATTTTTGGGGGCATTGCTACCTATGTCAATACTTGATGAATATTTTATTGCTTTTATTTAATTTTTTTTTTGTATTTAGGGCAGGGTATACAGGATTTCACTGCATAGATCAGACTCACAGTGATCCTCATATTTACAGCTTCAGGGATTGAACTCTTGGGCTCTGCGTGTGGCAAAGA
The DNA here is from genome assembly GCA_004027165.1 of Ctenomys sociabilis. Taxonomy (NCBI): domain Eukaryota; kingdom Metazoa; phylum Chordata; class Mammalia; order Rodentia; family Ctenomyidae; genus Ctenomys; species Ctenomys sociabilis. The sequence continues at coordinate 21,587 of PVKA01025576.1, read as the reverse complement.
AGGCTTTAATCCCCTTAGCTATTTGGCTAGCATGTATATTGCTTTTAAAGAAGTAAATTCTATGGTATTCTTTTTTTTTTCTTGGTGGTACCAGGCATTGAACTCAGGACCTTGCTCTTGCCAGGTAAGTGCTTATTCTACTAAGCTATCTCGCCAACTCTTTGTCATTGTATTTCCTTAACAACAACACACATTAGACTTGCTGGTTTTGTTCTGAAATCTATGTTTTTCTTTGTTTTTGGTTTTTCTGTTTTATGCTATTTTTTTCCTTGCACATTTCTCTCATTGAATCCTGAAGTAATATATTATTTTCCTAAATGATGTGCATTTATACTAATTTCTTATTTTTTTGGGGTAAAGTTATCAAGAATTGAACTCAGGACCTTAGGCAGAAACTGTACTAATGAACTATACTCCAGTCCCCCAGCACTAAGTATCCAGTGACTCATTACACCTGGAAAGTTTACATGACTTCACTTTCCTAGAATTTGCTTGGAAAGCTAAGTACAAAGATCTGATTCCTTAAGGCACGTGTACTTTAATGCTAGTCATTTAAAAAAGGCGATGTCACTTATCTTCCTATGCTATTTTTCTAATTTCTACATTTATCATAGATACAGATAGCATTTCACTGATTTTTAAGCATTTATGAAGAACTTAAACTGACTGCATATAGTGTGGAAGCCCCTGCCCCTTAAGGGTTGAAGTTCTAATTTGAGTTTATGGAATGTATTTGTCTGGATCATTAACACAAAGAAAAGTAAAATAAAAATTCTTAATGGGATTGAACGACAACTGGAGGAATTGACAGGTGTCACTGCTAGAGGCAAATGCATTAGATGATTCATGGCATACGCTCTTAGATTCTACGTTTTGTTTTCAGGTGGTGAAAGCTACACAGGTACTCACAACAGTCTGCATGGCCTGTTAAAGCTATGTCTCTCTCTCTCTCTGTATCACTCTATCACTCTCTCTCTCTGTCTCTCTCTCTTTTCCTCCTCCTCCTTCCGTTCTTGTTTATTTTTTCAGTGTCATGGATCAAACTTGGGACTTTGAGAGACAGGCGCTTATGCCATTGAGCTACTCCCCTGGCCCCAGACTGTTTCTATTAGTGTTCACCAATTGTTCCTGGCAGCAGGTGTTCTGGATGAAGACTGCACAGTGCCGGGGAGATGGCTCAGTGGAATAAGTACTTCCCTGTCAAGCACAAGGGCCTGAGTTTGATCCCCAGTTCCACCAATAAAAAGGCTGCACCATCTCTGAAGCTGATGCAGGGTCCTGAGAGTCAGCTACACTCATCCCCACCCTGACAATCTACAGTCAGATCACATTTCAATTGGAAGCTTTTCCTTCTTCCAGTTACTTGAATTTTAGTTTATTATGAATGATAAAGACTTGATTTCTTGTGATTGCATCTCATTAGTGTTGTCCTTAGAACTAACTTCAAGGATTGATGTCCTTAGCCCATTTGTAAATGCAAAGCTCTTTACTGGTACAACTAAGTTAGTCCCTATGAATTTCCTTCAAGATTATATTTATTTGAGCAAGTTTCAAGAATGCATCTAAAAATAATAAATCAAAAGTGAGTCTTTTTAGTTATTAATGGATTCATTTAATGTTAATATTGAATACAAGTGTACAATTTCTTGGGGTTTGAGATTAGTGACATGTTGAGGCAACTGTAGCTCCTTCTTACAAAATTGACATAAATGAAGGCAAGGGAGCAATGAAGTAAGCAAATAAGAATAAAGAAACATATGAAAAGTAGTTAATCCAAAATTGGGTAACATGATGACTTTCCTCGATAAATAAATACTGTAAATTAGGTGGCCAGGGCTGCCTACCTTTGGAAATCACATATGAAATTTGAAGATTTCTAGAACTTATTGACACAAGGCCACTAAATATACCATACTATGAAGGAGCAAAACGGTTTGGATATCAAAGATCGAGGATACCAAAAGACAACCTCTAAAGTACTTCAGTTTAATTACCAAGGTTATAGTATAAAATATTTAAGGCTTTTAAGGGAGGCTTAATGTATTTTAGGATGTGCTTAAAATAGGTGAAAGTCTTTTCCCTTTTCTTATTTTCTGTCTCCCTCTTTCTCTCTTTCCTTCTTTGAGCTCCTGCATTGTTTCCTTCCTTTCATCTATTCATGCAGCATATGTTAATTTACAGCAGATGTGCACAGGCACAAGCACCCGCAGCGAGCACCCGCAGCGAGCACCCGCAGAGAGCCAAAGCGTGGCGGCCCCTCTCGTGAAGGTTACATTCCCTGGAGACCAAGATACTGCAAGCCGGGCGTCAGAGCTGTTTGAATAATCATGAGTAAAATTATCATAACCACCACCTAAAATAAGTCATTTCAGCGAAGTTTAACCAAATGTATATTTCATAATTATTCTTTATATCACAAAAGTGTAATTTTCTCAAATAAAAAATATTTGTTGTAGCTTCTGACATATCAAACAAAAATATACAAATTGGTTAGAATACAGATAGAATTTATCTTTGGGGAATAGTAGTTAAGAAACACTTTTCCAGGTTTTCATATGAAAATTATTGACAAAGCTTGCTTATAATTTAGTTTTGATCTGTCCAGGTTGGATCCAACATGAGATCTAAAATTTTATCAATGTCCTGCAGTTAATCGTACGTCTACACTGATGTAAACACAACACAGACAGTAAGGACACCCTTCTAAAATTTAATGTGGATGCCGAAGATTAATCATATTGCAGATGCACAAAGAAAGTATTTCACTTTCTAGAGAACCAGTTCAGACAGCATTTAAAAATTCCTTAACAAGAGAAGGAAAAAAATATTGGCTTTCAATTCTTATGATGGATAGGATAAGGAATTGGGTTAAGAGTTTTAATTTTCTGTTGTCACAAAAGCTAGAACATCTGAACGAACATTAAAAAAAATCATGTTCACCAGATATGAAATAAAAGGAAATAAAAGAGACTTAAAAGCTTCTACTTTTGTTTGCAATGAATCTAATTTCTTAATTTCCTAATTCAATCTAATTTTTTATTTTTTAAGTCAAAGTAAATATATACCCTGTTATGCATGGTGGCACGTTTAAATCTTGAATTCATCCCAGATAAAATTAATCTCCAGGAGAGTTTCTGACTTGCAATATGAAACAGCCCCTCCAAAGCAACCTAAATATTTCTGAGCAGGGAAAAAATGGGTTGAAATCTCAGTGAGATTTCAGTTAACTTATTAGTCAGTATTATTGCAAAAACTTGCTGACTCATGCACCTTATGCCTCTCTTTCTCTCTCTGTCTTTGTTTCTCCTTTATCAACCCTTTATTTTTATGAGTTTGTTCTCTATGTGTTGATCACACATTTTGTTTTCTGTTTTTTCCTTTTTGTTTTTGAAATTCAACAATAGTTATTATATTGCATATTGCTATTTTCAAATTAGTTGTTCAGATTACCAGATACAAGCATGCAAAATTGTTCAAGAATTGAAGAAAAGTGGGTAAAAATTAAGCACTCCTTTCAATAGACTAGCAGGCATCAGCAGTACAATTATACAAGCTATCCTATGCATATACATATATATTTCTTTTTCCTTTCCTTCTTTCTTTTCTCCCTTCTCTCTACATCCTACTTTTCATTCATGTTCATGATCTGGATCACAATATTTAATTTTAATACTGATATACATATTACATTCCTCTTGGCCAAACATCTTGTTTACCCAAATAGAGCCTGAGGAATATATGAACGATATGAATATGGTCCAAAATATCACAGGTTATGTCACTGTTCCTTGTCTTCTTATTCTCTTAAGCAGCACTGCTACCCACATTTTAGCAGTGATAGATTTTGGAATTATTATTGTTTTCTTAGGACCTTAGCATCAGACCTAGCATTACCCTTCCAATTCAGTTGTTCTTATGATCCTCTTATTCTAATAACAGCAAGAGATTTTTTATTTTTACTCTTTTCCTCATTTATTAACACCGCCAATAAAAGAAACAAACTTTTTAAAATTAATTTTATTGAGAAAAATGCAATAAGACAGCTTCAAAATAGGTTGGTAGGAGAGTTACAATAATTAATACATTGCATATTGTTGTCTTTGTAGTAGTCATTCTTAGCACAAGATGTAGACATGATATCCTGTCCAAACATTATTAGTACAAATCTTTCTTCTTATTCAATTAAGAGAAAGTAGCTATGTATCAATCCTAACTATTTCACATATACAGATGCAAAATTGTCCTTCATTTATATCTCCTTTTTTGTTTAGTTTTGTCAGAGATGGATATTCCACTTCCATTTAAATGCTGCAGGCATGTGAATTCAGCAAAATATTCCAACATAGTCCAATAGTTCACAATAGTAGTGGGTTATCCACAGGTCTGACAATGTCCGAATCTGTTGACTTGAGCCTTCCACAGCTCAGCATATAAACATGGCTTCACTTTTCATACCTCATTTCTACACTTTTCTGCTGGATGGTTAAGACCAAGATAAAGCAAGACCTATAACAAGAAATGTAATTTTTGTATCTCAGATGGCTCAGTAGAATAAGCCCTTCCATAGCAAGCAAAAGGTACTAAGTTTAATCCCAGGTTCAAAAAAAAAAAAAAAAAGCCAAACAAACAAACAAACAAACAAAATAAACCTAATAATGCACCTGGAACATTTTATAGGCTTCTTCTTTAATTACATACTGGTGGTTTAACAAGTTTTATTTAAAAATATTGAAATTCTCAGTAAGTCTTAACAATGTGTTAGAAATTCTTAGGACAACATAAGCATTACTCCAAATATGGCAAATCATTTAAAGTATCATCAATAAAAATCACACATTTTATTTTTAGAAGTTACTTGTATACATGTTCATAAAGACTCTATCCTGAAGCTGTATATGTAATATGATAAATAATAATGGAAAGATAGTCACTATTGATTCCATAGCACTGGAACTTATTTTACAGGTTTTTAAAATATAAAGTCTTATACCAATAGCCACAATACTTTTATGAAAGCTAAGTTGTATCATTTTATAGATATGAAAATAGAGACTGAAAAATTTTAATAACTTAAAGTGTATAACAATTGATGCACTGTGTCAATTTGAGAAGGCTGGGAATTTAATGAAACTATCAAGCAGGGAGCCAGGGTCCTTCCCTTGTAAGCATCCTCATCCTGTGCAAGAGGAGGGCACGGAGGGTGTGAGTGCTCTGTACATCTTCCTTGTGGGGGAGGGCCTGCTTAGAGCACAAAGGAGGAAAAGAGGCTCGTATTCCCCTTTTGCTTCTGTTGCTTTTGCTGTCTTCCTTGTCCTGAAAGGCTCCCTGACCCTGTGCCTCCCTGCCCTGGAGCCAGCTGACTGTGAACTGAACCCTTCATAAACTGTGTGCGAAATCAATCTTTCTTTCCTTAATTTTGGGCAACAGTAATGAGGGAAAAGTAACTAAGACAATGACTGTTAGCTCAGGCAGCATTATGCTATGATAACAAACCTGAAATCCAAGATTCTTAATGCAAGCATATTATCATTTTTGTTTGTTTTTTTAAGGTATAGTGCAGCCAGGAATATAGCTCAGCAGCACAAGCATCTGACTGGCAAGCACAAGGTCCTGAGCGCCATTCCCAGTACCAAACGAAAAAAGAAGTGTAGTACAGATATTGATGGTTCTGCAGGAAAACTGTCTTTGGGTTAGCATTCCAGTTATTCCAGGATAAGCAAGATTCTAGCCTATTATTTTTCAAAAATGTTCCTCCTGGAAAACAAAGCCATAGCTTCAAAGACTGCTACTTATAATATAATCCATAATTACCAAGTTTACGCTCAAGTTTACTCCCACGTTCTGTGGTACAAGAAGTCTGGTCTTCCTTTGAAGGGAAGAGAACCCTTTCTGTGGGCATTAACATCTGCCACATGTAACTCAGCTTTTCTGGGTAGGGATCAAGAGAACCAAATGCCAACTCAGATATATCTGCGGGTCCTATGCTCTTAATTATTAGACTTTCTAAAACAAATCAGACTTTCTGTCATTCATTGATAGAATTAAATTAAAAAAATTGTAAATGTATGAAAATTTATGCAACTAATTTTGAGTTTATGTTAATTGATTAAGGAAAGATTGATAGAATCATCTCAGTTTCCAAAGTCTTTGGTGGGTGTGAACCTCACTGCTTCACTGCCCTACCCTTTGGTGGAAAGAAAGAAAAATCTACACAAATTTAGAAGAAAGAGCCAACTAACATAATTAAAGTTTTGTGTTAACTTTGATAGACAAAGGTTGACTGTTTAGGCAAGGAGAAGTTTTAGAATGTGAAAACATATTCAGACTGAGAGAGAAAAATGTATTCTGTGCATCACATAAGAGCCTTTGTGTATTGGGTTCAGATAAACAATCTATCTGCATACTTGGCATTCTGTTAAATTGAAAATAGAATCTCCTGAGATGTCTGTCAACAGAAAATTGCTTCTCTGTTAGTATAACAAAGTTAATTAATGATTGAGCCACTGAAATGTAGTTGAAAATGGTATACATAGCTTACCTTGCTGCATGGGTCCCTTGAGAATTCTCATTTTAATTTGCCGAAAAATCATTGTATTAGTATTCTACATGTTTGCTACATTGTCATTGTAGATATGACTTGAGTTAGTTACAGATTTGCTCTTACTGATCAATGTTGTTTAATGATATTCTTATTTTGAAAAGGAAGAATGCTAACAAAGTTGCCTAAGTCATCATGCCATAGTATAGTTTTTAGACCTATAAAAGTCAAACTAACAAAAAAGCATAGATTCTATCTGGTTTTATTTTATTTTTAATGAATAATGGCATTCAAACCAAGTATCTGGAACCTCTCAATCCCTCCAGAGCCAGAATGAGCCCAGAACTGGTCAGTGTGTGGGACAGCTGCCAGGTTCCCCTGCACCCACTGGACCTCTCTAGACCCAGTGAAGTTATAATCTGAGCACCTACTGATATTCTGATGCACATCTACAAAGTTCGAGTTCATCCAGTTGTGTCTTGCTTGCATCTGGATGCTGTGCTCAGCTCCTTCCTAGGCTTGCCTTGTGAGGAAGACATTCCTCTGTGCTCTTGGGACCCCTCCACTGCTAAAGATTCAGCCTAAGCATGTGGCATGAGTGAGATCTTCCTCTGTGCTCTCGGGACTCCTCCAACCCTCTAGAGTAGGCCAAAGCCCAGACCCACTGAGTGTATGGGAGAGTTTCTGGCCTCCCTTGATTCCACTGAACCTCTCTGTATCTAGGTTAGGCCAGATGAGTGAGTGAGACTTTCCGGCACACTCTCTGAACCCCTCCACCCTTACAGACCCAGCCCAAGCATAGGCCCTGCAAGTGTGTGGGAGAGCTTCCCCAATCCCCTGCACCAACTTGTAACCTCCAGACCCAATCTAGGCCTGGTATAAAGGTCTTGGGGTGAAACTCTGCAGCTCAAGTCCCTGCAGAGAGGGTAAGGGCCAGAACCACCCAGCTAATCCAGGACCAGAACGTCTTGTCAGAGGGGCACAACTGGTTCACTCCCAAGAGCTAAAGAAGGAAGGAGCTGAGCACAGCATCCAGATGCAAGCAAGACACAAGTGGATGAACTCGAACTTTGTAGATGTGCACCAGAATAGCAGTAGGTGCTACGATTATAACTGCACCAAAGCACTACAGCAAAGGTCAGAGGAAAGTGCTATACAAAATGACAGAGAAGGAGTAAACTGTAACCTCAGACCCCAAGGCCACCCAGAACAAGTACAGAGGACACTAGCAGAGAAGAAATTGGAAATGACAGACCTGAAATGTCTGAATCAATAGCATCTGAAGTAAAGAAACAGCAGCACAAATATATAGAGGAACTAGATCAGAAATAACTCTGAAATAGAAAAAGAAAAATCTGAATTAAGAGCATGTGAAGTAAAGAATCAAATGCAGAAACATATGTAAGAAACCAGATCAGAAAGAAACCCAGTAGTAAAAGAATTAATAACTGCTTCTAAAGAAGACATTGATAAAATATAGACGAGATTAGAAAAATGATGGATTCTTTGAATACAGAAAAGAAACAGATGGCATGAAGTAGAGTCAAAGATATATAGAGGAACTTAAAATCTCAATCACAAGCTTGCAAAACCGATGAGTAAAACTGAAGATAGATATTCAGATCTTAAAGACGCCATCACAGCTAGTGAAAAGGTAAGAAAAGATCAGTTAAAAACAGCTAGGATGCAGGAAAAAATAATTCATCACCTGCAAGACAATGCAAAGGTGAACAATAAGAGACTAACAGACATCAATGAGAAAGAAGGACTCAATACAAAAGATATGAAAACAGTATGGGTAGAAGTAATAGCAGAAAACTTCCCAAATATGAGGAAACAATCTTAAATTCAGGTAACCAAAGCAAACAGAACACCAAATAACTTCAGCCCAAAGAAAAACACACTGAAACATATAATAGTCAAGATCCCAGAAATCCAGCACAAGAATAATATACTGAAAGCAGCCAGAGAAAAGAAAGAGATCACATTCAAAGGAAAATCCATCAGATTTATGGCAAACTTCTCTTCATAAACCATGAAGGCAAGAAGAGCATGGAGAGGAGTACTTCAAGTCCTCTATGAAAACAAATTCCAGCCCAGACTACCAGCCTCTGCAAAACTCTTTCAAGTTTCATGGGGAAGTGAAATATTTCCATGACAAAGAACAACTAAAGAATTTCATAATGTCAAAGCCAACCATACACAGACTACTCAAAGATGTTCTAGAGAGGGACCACAGTGATGAGAATTCCATGAACAAAAACAGAAGGAACTGACTAAATAGGGCAAACAAACACAGGACAAAAAGGAGTAAACAACAGCAGGTAAATTACATGATAATCATAAGTCAATACATCTCAATTATAACCATCAATGTAAATGGACTCACTTCACCTATTAAAAGAAATAGATTGGCACGGCACAGTGGAATAGGAAACAAAATCCAAATATATGCTATATAAAGAAACACATTTAACTTATAAAGAAATTCAGAGGCTGAAAGTCAAAGGATGGAAAACAATACCACATGCCCCAGCACCTCAGAAAAAAGCAGTGGTAGCAATTCCATTCTCAGAAAGTCTCAACTTCAAACCAAGAATGGTCAAATGAAATAAAGAAGGCCACTATATACTGGTTAGTTGAAAAATGCAAGAGGAAGAGGTAATACCCATAAATATGTATGCACAAAACACGGAGCAACCAAACAAATAGGAAAAATAGTAATGGACATGAAAAATCTAATATTCAATACTACAATCTTAACAGGAGACCTTAAAACCCCTTATCCCAAAAGATAGGTCAACCAGACAAAAAATTAGCAAAGAAGCTGCAGAACTGAACTGGAGCTTGGAACAAATGGACTTAGAGCACATATAAAGTGTGTTCCACCCAACCAGAGCTGATTACACATTTTCTTAGCCACTCATGAGTCATTTTCTAAAATAGACCACATATAACTCCATAGGTTATGCTTATGATGTATACGCAAGAAAACAGAAATTATCAATGCAAATTATTTAATTGCAGTGAAATGAAACTGCAAATAAATGACAAAAACTCAGAAACCCCATAAATACATGGAGATTAAACAACACCCTTCTCAGTAACTAATAGGTCACAGATGAAATTAAACAAGAAATTTAACAATATCTACAATTCAATGAAAATTCAAGCAAAGTTTATCGGAATTAATGGGATGTGATGTATGCAGTTCTTAGAGGGAAATTTATATCTGGGCACTCACACGTTAGGAAAATAGAATGGGAACAAATAAACACCATAATGCTGAACCTCCAACATCTAGAAAAGGAGGAGCAAACTAAACCCAGAGCCCAAAGACTGGAAAAAAAATCATAAAGATTAGAGCAAAAATTAATTCAATTGCGATGAAGAAAACAGTTCAAAGAACTAATGAATCAAAAAGCTGATTCTCTGAAAGATTAAATAAAATCTATAAGACCCTAGATAACCTCATCAAAAAGAGGAAAGAAAAAATTCAAATACAAGCAATAAGGAATGAAAAGGGTGTAATCACCACAGACCCAGTGGAAATTCAGAAGTTTATCAGAAATTACTTTGTGAATCTTTACTCTAACAGAACAGAAGACACAGATGAAATAGACAGATTCCTAGAAAGATACAAATTACCAAAACTGAATTAAGAAGATGTAACAACTTTCAATAACCTAATTACAGCCAACGAAATACGATATGCAACAGAAAACCTACCCACAAAGAAAAGTCCAGAATTTTGCACATGAACGAGTGTTGGGCTTTGTCAAAAACCTTTGCTGATTAATTGAGATGATCATGTGGTTTATAGTTTTCACTGTATTGATATAGTGTATTACCTTTATAGATGAATTCACAGCTGAATTCTACAAGAAATTTACAAAAGATATATTCCCTATACTACTCAAACACTTCAATGAAATTGAAATGGAAACAATCCTCCGAAATAATTCCTGGAGGCAAGTATTATACTGATACAAAAACCAAGGAAAGATGCAACTAAAAAAGAGAACTACAGGCCAATTTCCCTCATGAACATAGTTGCAAAAATCCTCAATAAAATTCTAGCAAATAGAATACAGCAAATCATAAAGAATATCATACACCATGACAAGGAAGGATTCACTCAAAGGATGCAAAGATGATTCAATATTCGAAAATCTGTAAAGATAATATGCTATATCAATACAGTGAAAACTATAAACCACTTGATTATCTCAATTAATCAGAAAAGGTTTTTGACAAAGCCCAACACTCATTCATGTGCAAAATTCTACAGAAAATTGGGATAGATGGGCTCCACTTCAATATCCTAAGCACCATTTATGACAACCCAATATCTAACATAATTCTAAAAGGGGAAAAACTGAAATCATTTACTCTCAGATGTGGTACAAGACAAGGATGTTCTCTATCACTCCTACTATTCAATATAGTTCTGAAATCATTAACTAGAGCCAGTAGACAAGAGAGAGAAATAAAAGGAATAAGAATAGGTAAAGAAGAAGTTAAATTATTATTTGCAGATGACATGATACTTAACTTGGAAGCCCCAACATATTTCACAAAGAAGCTACTAGAATTAATACATAAATTCAGTAACATAGCAGCATACAAAGTAAATACCCAAAAGTCAATAGCATTCCTCTACACAGATAACATATACACTGAGAGTGAAATTAGAGAATTCATTTAAATAAAGAAGCCAAAGAACTTTTCAAAGTAAATTGTAGAGTATTTCAGAAAATGGAAAGGTATTCCCTACTCTTGGATAGGAACAACAAACATTGTAAAGATGGCCGTACTTCCAAAATTGCTATCAATTTAATGCAATCCCTATCAAACTACCACCAACATATTACAGACCTAGAGAAATAGTTCCTAAAATTTATTTGAACCAGAATAGACCTGAAATAGCAAAGGCAATCCTGGACAACATAGAGAAGGTAGGAGGCATTATAATTCCTGACTAGAAATTACATTACAAGGCTATTGTGACTAAATGAGTGTGTAATGGCAAAGAAATACAGCTGAGGATCAATAGATTAGACTATAAGGCCCAGAAGCCTCTATGCACACAGTGTGCCAACTTATCTTCAACGAAGGTGCCAAACATGCTCACTCAGAGAAAGATAAAGTCTTTAACAAATGGTGTTGGAGGGCCCGAGGACATGGCTCAGTAGAATAACTTTCCCTGTAGAGCACAAGAGCCTGAATTCAATCTCCAGTTCAGAAAAAAAAAAAATGGTCATGGAAGAACTGACTCTCTACATGCCAAAGAGTAAAACTTGACCCAACTCTGTCATCATGCACTAGTCTAAAGTCAAAATGGAATAAAGATCTAAACATTAAAATAGAAACAATAAATCTCCTGGGAGACAAAGTAGGAGGAACTCTTTGAGTGCTTACTAGTTAAGAGTTTTCCCAAAATTGTGGGTTCTTTTTGACTTTTTTGGTAATTTCTTTTGATGTTTATTTCACTCATAAGTGAAATAACTGGACCCACATGTGTAAATATCATATGGTTTCCCTAGTACAAGAACTCTAAAGAAGAAATAAAAAGAGAAAGGTATAACACAATTAAAAGGAAAGTGAGAACTCAAGGATTTACACATGTGTGTCTGGTTTATTTCACTTATGAGTATATCTTCATGAAGCATCCACTTAAATATGAAGTCTTCAAGTTTATCATTATTTACAGCTGAGTAAAATGTACCATATCTCTTTCATCCATTCATCAGGTGACAAGCATCTTGGCTGTTTCCAAGATTTGGCTATCGCACATTGTGCTGTTATACACATAGGTATACATATATCAAAATGAAGTGAAGGCAAGGAAAAAAGTTAGGAAACCCGACAGGGGCAAAGCCATACATTTATATGTACAAGATGGGTAAAGTAGTGATCCTGAGAAGCTTTAGCAGGTTTTTGAAACTAGCAGTTGATTGCTAGGATTCTCAATCTGACTGACTATATATGTTCATACCTGTGAACTAAATTACTGCATTGAAGGTAACAATGTGTAATAGTATTGGTGTGCTTGGAATGCCTGTCATTTTAGTGTTTGAAATACGTACTGTTTTTCATGACATACCAATTACTGCCATATTGTCTCTCAAGTAAATGTGTGTTTTTTAAAAAAGGGTAATAAATGAAAATAAAAGACAAGAAAAAATGTTACAGGACTGTCCTCCTACAATGCTGTTCATGGTTAGATTTCTAAACTGTGTAAAATATGTAATTGTTTTTTCTTATTTTTGAATATATTTTTTATTTTTTAATATTTTTCTTCATATTTTAGGGACTTAAAGTTTAGCATACCAATAATTGATGGAAAATACATGTTCCATGTTATGCCTAAGATGTTTGATATTCAGAGAGATAGAAAGGCTAAGCTCAACTGCCTCTGTTAGAGGGTATTAACAATAAGTTTCTATTCTGGAGGGTTAACAACTTAAGTTTACAGACCAAATATTAGAGAAAAGGAAGGGCTGCAAGGTCAACCAATATTTTGGCCATAGCCTTTTAAGATCAGTGAAGACTCAGGACATAGGAGAACTTGTTTTTGAAACTGTCTCTTTGGTATTTGTTTCTCAATAAAATTATTTTAAAAATCCAAGTATCATCTTAGTATTAAAATTTTTATTTTTAAATTATTTCCACGAAATTGGGTTGATTTAAATATTAAAAATGGAAGACTTAGTACCATACTCTAGTAATTATAAGCACTAAAATTTTCCATGAAAATACTATTGGGATAAAAATAGTTATCCCTTTAATATTGTTATGTAAGTAATAGCAGGGGTCTACTTAATTTTTAAAAGTCTGTGGACAATGAATAAAATAACCTAGAAATATTTAGAAGCAATCCTCTTATCTGTCTCTTTCGGATTATGATTAACTTGCTCTTCATGTTTTTTGCAAAAAAAAAATAAAGCATTTCTCATAAATCACAATTTTGTAGAATTTTAAATGCTATTTGTTTTTGCTTTTTCTCATAAATTTTAATTTGAAGAATTAACAATATAATACAAGTAATACATGTAGCTGAGTGTCACATGATCACAACTGAACCAATGGTTCTTCTTCTCACTGTGGAATTGTGGGTGATTCTTTCAACAGCAAGAGATGTGTAAAGTATGTCGTGTAGGAAGCATCACTGAATAAGACTGGAGTAGTGTAATAGTAGAGTCATGAATCTACCTAACAGTGCACTGTCATATTTACATGAAGTCCTGAAAAGAAAGCTAAAGCAACAGACATTGTTAGGTTCCTCATTAAAGCTGCAAGAAAAGAAAAAAAATTCCTTGAACAAATAGATAGTAGCAATCTCTTTAGTGATAGTGAACACTATTTCTCCACTTTTTTTTGCCTCCACAGCAGCATACAGGTTTTCAAAGCAAAATGTTAGTTTGTTTACTTTTATTCATATTTTGTACCTTCTTTATTATTCTGTGTTATATTACAGTGTTCTACCACTTCAATATTAATATTTTTGAGTTGTCTGATAATATCCTGAGTTTCTATTATTTCTTCTGAGGAAATTTGCTTTATCAAGAGCTTTGTAATACAAGCATGTTTCTGGAATGAATTAGGCTTCTAAACCGAGGTTCTACTATATATATTTAGAAATAATTGTTCTTATCATTATTTATGGATGACATACTACTCCATATTGAAGAATGCAGCAAAAGACCTTTGGATTTAATGATCAAAATCAGCTGGATACACAGTCAGCACTCAAGAATCAATTGCATTCTTCTACACAAATAATAAATTCACCAAAGGAGTTTGTGGGAAGCCACATCGTTCAAAACATAAAAAAGTAATACTTGTACATACTTTGGAATTCACTTTTATAATACATTAATTGGGTTTAATTAGCTTCCTCATTCTGTACTTCTTCAACCTTTATTCTTGGTGGAACTGTTAGTTTCTTTATTCACGTAAGTTGGAGATAATATGACTATCTAGGTAGTGTGAGCGCCCATAAACACTCAGCTTGAAAATCGATTTCACTGATCATATTCCAAAACTCTCACACATTGAACTTTATAACTAAGATAATGAGTAATGATAATACAAAATATATAAATCATAAGTTTGTTTTATAAAACTTGCTTTTGATCTTAAATATTGGTAATTTTAAAGATTCTATCACTGCCAGTTTCATTGTCAAAACATTCAGTGAAGGCAAATCCGTTTTTCTCCAAAAATACCTTTCCTATAAACTAATACAAAACCAGCTGTGAGCATGGATCTTTTGGCTTCACTTACAATCAGTTGGTGAACTGGGCTAACACAGAATTTACCATCTGAAGTCTCTCTTTAAATGAAATTTCACATTTTGATTCTTTTTATGTGTGCTAGGTGAACAGACACAATTTTGAAATGTCCTGTGGTGGTGATATGTTACAAATTCTTCTCTCTGTAACAAGGTTCAGCCAATTAGCCTGCTTTGAGTGGGAACAGTTGGAGAGTTTCCTCTGCAAGGGTGATATCTATTATCTTTATAGTTAATAATACAGTAAATCCATTATTCTCTTAGCCACATACAGCCTCTGAAGGATTATCTTTTCATAGAGCATCTGTATCCGGAAATCTAATTTTTTAAAATACAAGTTCAAGTGATTTATTTTTTTTCTGAAATAATCATCTTCTTCCACTTCAAAAAATTATGAAACACTTTGCCTTACAAAATTTAAAATCCACTGATGTGTGTCCCAACTTAAAATGAGCCTGTAAAGCATAATTGTCTTAGTGAAGTTCCTCAAGCTAAAAGATACCATTCTGTGACAGGTCAGCGGCAAAAAAGCAAATAACACTTCAGTAGGAAAACCAACAAGATATTCTAGAGAAATAATAAGCTTTTCCTGACATCTAAGCTCATCTGAAAACATTCACAATTTTTATTACTATATTTTACTTTTGAAAGAAGCAGTTGTAAATGGTATGGAAGTTGAATACAAGTGAGTTATAATACTCTGTTAAAATTATAAACTGAAACTGAATTTATATTTAGTTTAAAGCAATACTCATGTTTTTAATATTTTTGGAAAATTGAACTGCAAATGAAAAAATAACATAATTTGTAAAGAAAAGACTAGATGTAGGTAGATCTTTGGCAGCGGGAGAGAGTAGGTAAAGCACCTGAACATGCCTCTTGTTTGTTCTGGTTCAAGTGTTCACTTTGCAGTCAAGCTTTGCTTCCTTGCTAGAAGTTACTTTGCAGTTTCAAATGACTCCGGGATGCCTCAGGACCTTCTATATGTTTAATTCCTTTCTCGAATCTTTTTGCTGCTCCTGCAATCCTGAGAATATTGCACAGGTCCATATTAAATTTCATTCTATCTCCACTTTATTATGATTTTTAGAGTAAGGTTCCTCCATATTTGGATTAATATTGATAAACAATCTACTTAGTTACCTCAGGTAATGTGTTTGGATCACCATTTGAAGCCTATCTTAAGACTCAAAGCAAACTTTATTTTAGCCCATAATTTCAATGCGTGCCTTATGTGCTCACTGAACTTTCAATTCCAAAGAGCCTTGGAAAGGTAAAGATTTGATCCCCTGACTTTTATATTCTTTTGTTATAAAGTGAATTAAATCTGTATGTCATTATTATAATTTTTATCATATACATTATAAATTAGGCTTCTTCATTGGACATATTTTGTACCTATACAACTTGGAAATATGTTTCCTCATCTATTAAATGTGGGACACTATCTACTCATCGCTAGATCAGTCTCTGTTTTCCATTTTATTCCTGTACTATCTCTTCAAAATTTCTACAATTCTGATATGAGGGTTTTACCATTAAGACAATAGTGTTTTACAGAAAATTATTTAAAGTATAAACTGCATCCAATAATACAGGTAAAGACTGAAATCAAGGATTACCTGTATTATCCTTCTGAGTGCAGTCTGCTTATAATGAGATTGTTATCAAGTGATATCAATGAGGAGTGTTAAACATTTCTCATCCATTCAACCATGAAATTCTCTTATAATACGGTGACAGAACAATCTTTGTATACTACTTCACTGTATTAGAATTTTTTTAAAGAAATGGAAATATAGAACCAATTCCTAATGTTGCAAATGCTCTAGAGCAATGATGCTGTGAGTCAAACTGCAATTCAAAACCCACTTACTTATCAGAAAATACCAACGTCACAATTAAGCCTACAAACTAATGTTCCAATTTAGAAAATGGCTCAACTGCTGGGGTTTATTGGCTCATGTGCCTGCAGAGGACAGGAGACAGGTGTGCCCACTGCAGTACAAGTCCCATATGTTTGCCACTAGTGCTTTAAAGGATCTAGAATTCCTATGGATCTAGTTCAGTTGACTTAAATATGGAAACAACTCCAGGTCTTATTAGGACTTGAGTGATGAACAATCCATTCTTTTAGAGAAAAATGAAATCACTGTAGGCAATAACATAAGGATGTGGCAAGAAGCCAAAACCTGGACGGCCAGACAAATCTTGGGTGATTTATAAATTTTGTTTAAAATTCACTCCCTTTCATTACTTAGACTCAGCCTTCTCTATTATATCTACTGTATGAATATATAGGCACAATGCATTCTCACTTTATCCTTGAGAAAAGCATTTCATACCTCAGAGGGTAGTCAACTGTATTCCCCTTTAGACTACTTAAAAATGGTTGACCATTTCAGGTACATTCTTCACTGCTGCAGTTCTCTCAGCCCTATAAATTATCACCCCACCTGTATAACCTATTTCAGATCCTTCATACCTGCTCGGGTCACTTACCTTCTCTAGATCATTTGCCTGCTGAAATAGTGAGTACCTTAATATTTACCATATCTGAATCTTTAATTGCTTTGTCATATTTCAATTGCCCATTCACAATATTACTGAAATCAGAAACATCAAAAGATATGCTACTTAATTCCCTAAATTCTAGTTGTTATTCCCTGACCCTCATTTCTTCATGATAATTGGGCTCTATCATCACAGGAAAAGCAGTGACTCTTCTTTTCATCCTCTAGTCCCATGGTGTAAGTTATAGATTAAGGGTCAGTAAAAATCTTCATTATTTTTCTTGGCTAAATTATTCACCTCCCCACCACTATCACTGGACAATGGAATTTCAATTCTAACCATCTTGAGGCTATATGGAAAAGAAGTAAATTTTGAAATGTTTAGGGAAGGTACTTTTGTCATTTGTTTTGCTTTTCTTTTCTGTATTTTAGGGAAGGGTCTACAGGGTGTTCAGGGTCTCACTACTAGATTAGACTTGTTGTGATTCTCTCTTTTCAGCCTCCCAACTGCTGGGATTACAGGCACATGCCACAGTGCCAAGTCTGGATCCCAGTCTCAGCATGCCCCAGGGGTTGGAACAGCATGACACAGCAGGCCTAGGGATCAAACCCTGTGCCTGCTTGCAGGCACTTTAATATGCTGAGCTATTTGGCCGGCCCTTGCTGTGGAGGACCCACTTTTGGTTTTATATTGGGATTGGTGTACTCATTCTTTTGTTTATAATCCTTCTCATTAAAGTGTGTCACAGAGGATTCTCAGCCCAACAAGAGCTACATACTATGCAGCCAGAACTGACACTACTCCAGCTTCTTCAAAACAAAGAAGGGGGAACTGTGGAAGACCCCTAAACAGCTCTCCTTAAAAGAACAACTGTCTCCATTTTGACTGAGCCTGATCCTATTTCCTTGTATTGTTATGTAGAGAGTTGGCTAGGACTTGTATTTATCCTTCAACTGGCCTTAAGCAATGTGGATTGGTCTAGCTGAGGTGATGGTGATAGCCTTTGAAGGTGGCATGTGTGTTTCAAAGGTAAACCTGCTGCTCCTTAATGTGAGCCAGGTGGAGATATGACAGTAGAGCTAATGCTCCATACCGCCAGCTGAGATTGAGCCTTGAGATATTAGCTATGACTTCCTGGGGCTTGAAAGACTACATCAAAGCTAAAGCACCAGACTTTCCAAAACATTTAAATACTGTGATGCAGATTATTCTCTCTATGTCCTCTCTGCACATGGCCGAGGTAAATTTAGGCCATTCACCTAGCTCAGCTCATAGTAGTCACCTAATTCCCATGATTCTCAGTCAATCCTCCTGAAGCCACTCCTCCACTGAATAAACCCGGGTGAGGCCCTGGGTCACCCTCTTGGTTCCAGAAAGCCATTTTCATGGCTGGACCTAGAGCCCCTCGACTCCCTGATGACTAAAGATATAATTTAGTGTCTTCATTTTCACCGTAGTTTACATAGAAAGTGGTAGATTAAAATCAACTTGATAGTATTCCAATAACGTAACTTTGGGATTACAAATATTGATTTCTTAGACCGAGATGAGGACCTGGTAGAGTCTTCTAACACCTTTTGCCATTTGTTCTCAGATACATATATTTTAGTTACATAGCAGCATATTTTGATTATTGTACAGTGATAATGTTGCATCCTGTACAAGAGCACCCCAATAATGCAAGGTATTCTTGATCTGTGCCTTTGTTGATCATTCAGTATTCCAGTGAGCCATTCTTTCTGGTCAACTGTCTGGGTGATATCATGCAGGATAACATGCCCCGTGTTAAGCATCTTGCTTTCAGGCAGTCTGCATAGCATTTCAAGTCCGTACTTCGAGCATTTGGTAAGACATGAGTGGCACTGTTCTGGAGAGTACTATAAAGCCATATTCATAGTATGAATAATTTTACATGAGAATGCTCTGAGAAGTCATTGTTACACTTCCTCTCACAGCGAGTTAGGCATCCGGTGGTGATAGCAATGGAGGAGCACCCTTCTGAGGAGCCGTGCTGCTGGGCCACTTATCTCTGCTTGCATGATCATTCTTTCAATGGCTCCACCACACCCACATTTGCGCAGTTGGAGTCAGAGCCTCGCTAACCCATTGTCGCAGCTCGTTCACTCAGCATGGCTTCTGGCATGGGTGCTTTGTTTGCCTTGATCTTTGCTTTTTTTTTTTTTTTTTAAAGACAATTTAAAAAAAAAACATTAAAACACTACAGAATTTCAAAACAGGATGAAAGGAAATCAATAACCATTGGAGTGAATGCTTTGGAGGGAATATGTTTTTCTCCAAAACATTTTTTAAAGGTATACTGCACATGCCCTATCCTTTGCTCATTTTAAATTACAAAATTCAATTATTGTTCATATATTTATGGAATATTGCAATCATCACAACAATTTAATTTTAGGACACTGTTGACCCTCCTTGTTCTCTGACCTGCTCAGCCCAATGCTTCCACTTATCTGTTGTACTTCTGTATGGACATGCGTATGTTATACATAAATTGAATCATAAAACAAGTTTTTCTATGTTTCGTTATTCACTTAATACTTATTCTTTATGTTTTCAAGATTTATTTATGATTTACCTGTACTAAGGCTTTTAATTGATGAACAATACTCCATTGTAAGTTTACAATTCCTATCTGTTTATAAGTTGATAGGCTTTTGGGTTATTTCCAATTTTTGCTTTTTATATAATGATGGTCTTGGAATTTGGATACTAAATTGAAATTTTTAGACATATGTTTTCATTAGAATAGTTAAGATTTTTTTTATGGTTTTTCTTTTTTTTGACAGGGTCTCACTATGCAGCCCACATTTATAGTGATCCTCCTGCTTTCTGCTTCCCTCTGGCTGGGATTACAGATGCGCGCCACCATGCCCAGACCTCAGCGCACCAAAAGGAGGGGCCGGCGCAGCATGAGGAGTTAAGATATTTTTGGATTATATTTATTTTATTTTTGAATTATTACACGTGTGGAATACGTAATTATCACATATGTTGTCAGTGTTAATACATATACTTAACACATTCTTAATTATTTTTATTATATTTTAACCTCTTACTCACCCCTTTTCTCCAGCTCTAAATCCCCTTTACATTTGAGAAAGGAGAACCATCTTCTTTTATACCATCTGTCTTGTTTTCCTTTTTGTTTTGTATTTAGGACAGGGTCTACAGTGTCTACAGGGTCTCACTGCATAAATTAGACTTGCAGTGATCCTCCTTCGTACAGCCTCCCAGGTGCTGGGATTACAGGCATGCACCGCCACGTCCATTCTCAGTCACCATCTTAGGTTTTCCCTGGGGCAGGGCTGGCACAGCAGCCAGAGGATCAAACTCCTGGCCCCTGCATCTACCTAAGCAGGCACTTTAATCTGCTGAGCTATTTGGCTGGTCCTTCTTTTCCCATGACACTTAAACTTGTGCGTCTGATTTATTTCCTTAACATTATGGACTTTAAGTGTCTGTTTTCCTACAGATGATCCAAGCTCGACTTATTTATGGAACAGTGGTACTCCATAATGTACAAATATCACATTTTCTTTATCTGTTCATTGATAGAAATATAGGCTGGTGCTAAGATTTAGCTATTATGAGCCGTGGCATTATAAACATGTATAACATGTGATATGATTATCTCTCTCATTTTTTTTTTTTGAGTAAAGGGGGATTGAACTCAAGCCCTTGTGCTTGCCAGGGAAGCTCTTATTCTACTGAGATATCTCCCCAGACATGATTTATCTCTGTTGATAAGATATGTACCAGAAGAAAGTTAGGTCAAATGCAAATTCTAATTTTATTGTCTTTAGGAATTATCATACTAATTTTCATAGTGGTTGATTAAGCTATATTCCCATCAACAACATGAAAGATTCATTCTTCTCTGCAACTTCATCAGCATTTTGGGTAATGTACCAAGAGGATACAAAACTGACATCTTTCTTGGACTCATAACTTATGTTGTAATATTAGTCTTTGGATCTTCTTCTTTCTAGGCTTCTAAAGAACATATGATGTTCAAAAATCATTAAACTTTGGTGTAAATAACTGATCATTTAGAAAACCACCCCAACAATACAAAATATTTCTGATTTGTGTTTTAACTGTGCACTCAATATGATTCCTTCTGTACTCTTCTTTGTTCTGGAAGAACTGGAAGGATTTCATTCACTTCTAATTTCAAGGATTCTAGGTAGTATTACCCTAATAAGGAAGCAGCTCATT
>PVKA01025575.1:0-32815 GCA_004027165.1 Ctenomys sociabilis | reverse complement strand
GAGCAAATGGCGAGAGGGGGCCGTGGTGCAGAGAAGGGGGCAATAGTATGGTTGGAGCCGCTGGGAAAGGAGGGCCAGAAAAGGACAAAGGATCCGTTTTGTGTGAAGGACAAAGGATCCGTTTTGTGTGAAGTCTCCCATGGAAGAGGGGGTGAGCATGATAGTTGGGCGAGTGGTGTTAGGTTGGGTGTCATTGTAGGCTATTATGAAACGCAGGGAGTCTTGAGATGGTGTGAAAGATGCATTGAGGGGTGTTGTGGTTTTGGAGAGGTTAGGATTGCACGGGAGCAGGGTTGAGCAGTTGGAGGAGTAGAAGCGTGGAAAGGTAAGGGATTCGCTACTTAATGTGACTAGGCCAGGGGGGTAGCGGAGGGCTGTCCAGACAATGGCAGGCTGGGTTGGGGTGGTAGAGAGTAGTGTCAGCATGGTTACAAAGAGGGTTGAGGATGATGGGGAGCTGTGAGCATGGAGGGTGGTACGTGTGGTTTTGTAGAAGGTATGTAAAGCGGCCCAGGTAATGGTAGGTGAGAGTTTTTTATGATGTTTTTTGATTCCTCGTCATCCCCTTTTTCGCCTGGGTCGTGTCAGGGACATCTTGTTGATTTGGCAGTTAGGCATTTGATCTCCATCTTGGGTGGCTGGTTTGGTGAGTCTGGCAGGTATCCAGATGGGTTGTGGTTCTGTATCTGGAAAGACACAGGCAAAACCTCGCCCTTGGGTTAGTAGGGGATGGGGACCCTTCCATTGTTGGGTGGCTGGGTCACGCCAATATACCAATGGCGTGGGTGTTGGTGGTCGGGTGTGTGGTGTCACCCTGCTGGTGGCGGGGACATGCCTCCCCAGTGTTTATGGATGGGGGTTAGGCCTTGATGATCAAAGCGAAAGTAGTTCAGATGTATGAGGGCATTGGTGAGTTTTTCATGTGGTGTGTTTTGAGGGTATAATTCTCCCTCTTTTTTTATTAACTGTTTGAGTTGGTGGTGTGTGTGTTCAATGATGGCTTGTCCCTGTGGGTTATATGGTATTTCAGTATGATGTGTAATATTGTACATCTGTAGAAAGGTTTGAAAGGTTTTACTGGTATAGGCTGGGCCGTTATCTGTTTTAATGTCCCATGGGACACCTAGCATAAGAATGGCTTGCCGGAGGGCACGGATGACATGGGTTGCCTTTTCTCCTGTAAGGGCCATGGTGTGTATGGCTCTGAATAGGTATCCTTGATGACATGAACATATTTTAATTTACCAAATTGTGGAACATGGGTGATGTCCATTTGCCATCTGCTGTTTGGCTTGAGCCCTCGTGGATTTACTCCTTGAAGGAAGAGAGGCCCTAGGGGAAGAAAAGGGGCACATGTTCTGCATGTGCGCACAAGGTGTTTACAGACATCCCAGGTTAAGTCTGGGAGGAGATGTTTCAGTGATTTGGCAGAGAAGTGGAATTTAGAATGTAAGGTTTTAGCTTGTTCAATTTGGTTGTGCTAGAGGGTTTGTAGGATATAGGTAGATACGAGTGTGTCTGCTTGTTGGTTTCCAAGGGTTAGGGGCCCAGGAAGTCCTGAATGGCTCCTTATGTGTGTTATATACCATGGGGTGTATCTACGTTCAAGTGTGTTTTTGAGTGTTATTAGGGCTTTATCTAGTGGAGTTGACTCTGGGAAGAAAGAGGCAAAGGCAATGATTTTAGCTGTTTGAGTGACGTATAGACTGTCTGAAAATATATTAATAGGTTGGTTAGGGTATGTTTGTAGGAGGGCTACAAGAGTCATGAGCTCTCCGTATTGGACAGAGCCCTCATTGGTGACATTTTGTGAGGTATGTGATGAGAAGTAGGGCTTATAGACAATGAAGCCAAAGGCTGTTTTTGAGGCGTCTGTAAAAGCCGTTAAGGCTCCTCTAAGGGGGGTACCTGACGGGTGGGCGTGGCCAGGCTTGAAGGGCAATAATTTGAGGCCCTGTAAGAGTTTATCATGAGGGTAGTGATTATCGAATTGTCCATGGTACCTGGTCATCATAATTTGGAAGGTGTGATTGGTTTCATAAAGAGTCATAGCATCATGTGGAGACAAGGACCAAATGATCGTGGAGGGGTCTTTGGCATATGTTATTCGGCTTAAATCTATGAGTTTTTGGGCAATTTTTATGAAGTTGTCAATTTGGGGTGCTAATTTACATAATCTGGAACCAGAAAGGTGGGTCCACTGAAGGGGACCATCTTGGTAGAGTAGTCCACAAGGGACTCCTGGAGTATTGAGGACCAGTCCTAAGATAGGCTTTGAGGGTCAATTCTGTTAGAAGAGGCCTCTTGTATGGCCTTTGAGACCCGTTGTATGGCTTGTTTAGCCTTTTCTGTAAGAATGATACGCATACTGGGGTCTAGTGGTGGTTGTATTTTGAGGAGGTCAAGTAAGGACTGGAGATCATATTTTGTTATGGGAATGTATGGACGGATCCAATTGATATTCTCGCATAGTTGTTGTAGTTCAGTGAGGGATAACTTTTGTGGTATTTCTAGACGTGGTATGGAAGGGGTAATGTGTGAGGTTATATGGGCTCCAAGGAAGTGATATGGTGGAGCCAGTTGGACCTTTTATGTTTTTATTTTTAGTCCTATGGATTGGAGGTTTTTAATTAAATGTTGTAAGCCCTCTTGTAGTGTGGCTTGTTCTTTGTGGGATATGAGTATGTCATCCATATAGTGGATGATAAAGGAGGCTGTTCTTAGGGACGTTAAGGCGGAAGCCACATAGGTTTGACATATAGTAGGGCTATTTTTCAAACCTTGGGGTAGGACCCTCCATTGATATCGAGGGTTGGTTCTGCTATGATTGGTCAAGGGGACAGTAAAGGCAAAATTTTGTTTATCTTTATCATGGAGAGGGATAGAGAAAAAACAGTCTTTGATATCAACTATGGCACATGGCCAGTCTTTGGGTATGGCTGTCAATGATGGGAGCCCTAGTTGAGGGGAGCCCATAGGTAACATGTGGGCATTAATGGCTCTAAGGTCTTGGAATAATCGCCATTCCTTTTTGTCCTTTTTTTGGATTACAAAGATAGGGGTGTTATAAGGGCTAGTGGAGGGTTCTAAATGTCCTACCTTTAATTGTTCTTCCACTAAGAGGGTAATGGCTTCCACTTTGTGGGACAGCAAAGGCCATTGGTCCACCCATATGTGTTCCTCTGTGTCCCATTGAAGAGGAATGGGTTGTAGTTTAACCACGGGAGCAATGGCCATTAGGATTGGGGGTGTTGTTGAGTGGTGAGGATGGTTTGGGTTTGTGTAAATGTCGCGTCCCCAGAGGATGTTGGGAAGGCCTGAAAGGAACAAGGGAGTGAAGGTGCCTTTATTACCATCAGGGTCTCACTGACACTGGGGCTGAACAATCATGCTTCCCCTCATCTCGCCAACATAATTGGCACACCATAATGGGCCCTATGGTACAAGGGGCCACAGGCATGGAACAAGTCCTACAAACAGCACAGCCGCTACACTGGGAGGACCCTGATGGTAATAAGGGCACCTTCACTCCCTTGTTCCTTTCAGGCCTTCCCAACATCCTCTGGGGACGTGACATACTTACAGTATCAGAAATCAAAAGAAGAAATACAAATAGAAATGTATAACAACAACTAAAAAGAATTTAGTCAGTTCGGGTAAACTGAACTGCACATGATGCAGGGCACTAATCAGCTTGTTTTCTGGATGGTTAACAACCCACGTTCACAGACCAAAAACTGGAGAAATGGAAGGGCTGCAAGGTCAGCCAACATTTTGGCCCTAGCCTTTCAACATCAGCGAAGACTCAGAACATAGGAGGACCTGTCCTGTAACATCATGGAACTCAGTTGTGCCCCAAATTTTCTGATCAAGGAGATCATGCAGCCACAGAGCAATGTGATTGATGATGTATAGTGTGCCTAAAGAGAGTTACCCAGAGAGAAAAATTCTCTCAGGCTCTCACAGAGAGCTAACTGGTCAAGCAACGGCTGTGACTCATCTACATGGCTGACACTGACAATGGATCTACAGAGTGAGGTACAGGTTTGTGGGATAAGTCCTGAGGGGACTTGACTGACCTCATCAGATACAAAAGCTGCATTTTTTGTTTCATAGGTCTTGCTTTACCTTGATCTTAACCATCCAGCAGAAAAGTATAAAAATAAGGTATATAAAATAAGGCCATAATAATAAGCTGAGCTATAAATGGCTGTAGTCAACAACTTCTTCAGATAACCCACTATTATTGTGGAATGCTGTACTGTGTTTGATTGTTTTGCTGAGTTCAGGCACCTCTAATAATTGAGTGACAGTTGAATGCCCATCTTTGACAGGACTAAACAAAATTAAGGGGATACAAAAGAAGAGCCATTCTGTGTATGTATAAACAGTATAGTTAGGATAAATATGCAGTACTTCTACATAATTATATGAGAAGCAAGATTTGCACTAATAGAATTTGGGCAGGATATTCTGTCAGCTTCTTGTACTATGGACAACCACTAGGAAGATAACAAGGTAGAAAGTATTAATTATTGAAACTGTACTACAATTCAGCTTTAAAAATAAGATAATTATACAGCTACATTCTCTTCATTCATTAGAGACATCTTCTATAATAGTGTTTGCAAGTAGAATATCATGTATGTACCTTGTGCAACAAAAAATCACTATGAAAACAATATGTAATGTATTAATTATTGAATTTGTCATGCTAATTTGATGTGAAACTGTCTCGTTCCTATTTGTTCTTCAATAAAATTAAATTAAAAATCAGCAATATTATTACAAACCTTTCTTCTCATTGAACAAAAAGAAAGCAGCTGTGTGTCTACCTTATCATATATATATATATATTTTTTTTTCACAACAAAATGGTACTTTATTTATTTATTTATTTTTATTATTATTTTTATATTTTGGCAGAACCAGGGATTAAACTCAGGCCCTTGTGCTTGTTGTGGAGAGCTCTTATTCTACTTATTCTCCCTAGATTTTTATTTATTTATCTTTAAATCCTTTGAGAAAGTTGTTTTTTGTTTTGTTTTGTTTTTGCTGGCAGAAAGAGGGATTGAACTCAGACCTTTGCACTTTCCAGGGAAGTGCTTATTCTACTGAGCCATCTCTCTGACCCCCTGGTCCTTTATTTATATCCCCCATTTTAGTTTTGTTCCATCAGAGATGAGTTTTCCATTGTTATAAGAGAATCTGTACTTGGAGAAGTCTTTGAAGGACCTTTACATACTTAATGCCAGTCCAAAGGCTGAAGGTATTTGAATTCAGCAAAATAACCCAACATAGTACAATAGTTCATAACAGTAATGAGTTATCAGCACAAATGGCAATTGTCTGTTGTTGTTGACTTGAGTCTTTTCCAGCTCAGCATATTAATCTGGTATTGCTTTTTATACCTTGTGGTTACACTTTCCTGCTGGATGGTTAAGACCAAGTTAAAGCACGACCTATATAACAAAAAATGTACCTTTTGCTATCTGATAAATTTAGTCAAATCCCCTCATGATTTACCCTGGAACCATGTACAGCATCTTGTGGATCTTCTGTCAGTGTTGGCCATCAGGATGAGTCACGGCCATTGCTTGACCAATTTGCTCTCTGTGATCCCAACACTATGTATTTTAAGGAGAAACCTATGAATACTACTGTGTTTGTATAGTTCTATTTTTCTAGAATATTATCTATTCTAGAATAATAGAACTATGGAAAAGAATGGTTTTGGAGCTTGGTGATTAGGGCTCAGAGTTTTATCTATTCTCAGAAGAGACAAAAATGGTTTATATATTTTATTAATCATAAAAAAACAAAAACTAGAGGCTTGAAAACGACAGCAATAAAATCTGACTCAACTTCATAGGGTTTGCTATATTTCATGTTTGGAAACTGGGTTGTAAGTAGGTAAGGGCCCATGAATAAGTTCTTGAAATAATCGACATTACCATGAAGGATATTTGGATGAAAAAGTTCATAGAGGTAACAAAGTCATCAGGATTTTTAAATCTACATCAATATACATACTTATATTTGTTTCTATATCTTTATTGTGTATATAATATGTGTTCATGAAGTATATTGATTAAAAAAAAATTGCAAGAGCTTGAGCCAGGCACAAATCACAATGGAAATTCTGCTTACTTATGTCTAAAAGAATAGAGTTGGAGCTTGGTGAGTAGAGCTCAGAGGTGGTCATTGCACAGTAAATTTCAGATTTCAAATAAAATTTCAGTGAAGAGAGGTACTTATTCAATTTTGAATATATGCCTTTTGGAATTTTTGTTAAAATACAAATAGATTAGATGTTATCACTGCAACCATATACAGGAAAACACACAAATCACAACAATAATAATAAAAAAAAACAGTAAGCCAAATATTTTTATTGAACTCTATGCAAATTGAGCTAAACAGGTAAAACAACAACATTAAATGTAGAAAAATGGTCCATGACAAAATGACAGTTAAGACATTTTCACATGAAACAGATGATACTAGTAATTGTTTTTGTTACTGTAGGCCACATGTCCAGATTCACATGGCTCTAGAAGATGGTGGATTTACATCAGGAACTCATTGCTATCTCACTATGAAAAGGAAACTCCTGTAAAGATGGAAGGAATTCCTAGCAGTTGGAGGAGAAAAGTGACAACGATGCATCCACGCACAACCTCCATAACAGAGACCTGCCTTCCAGGGAAAAGGCTTGCCTTATGCCTTATTGCTCTTAGAGCAAAAGAAACTTACACCCCCGACCCATTTTATTCTTCCAATCTCATCTACAAAATAGAATAAAGCTAAGAAATACTTAGAAAGGCCATAGGCAAGTGTCATATAAGGGTACCAAAAGCACTGGATGACTGAGACATAATCCCAGGAATACGGAACACTTCGTGTCTGTCACTTTAGTGATATGTGGCATCCAGGACAAGACAGTGATTTAAAGTTGAAAGAGCCACAAAAAATATTTACAGAGTCTGTCTGAAAGATAAATAACAACAAAAGCAGGACAGCAGTACAGTGAGGAAGTACAGTATCGTGTACATGACACTGGAGGAAACTGAAGCCTCTGTCACTTAAAACTTCAGGAGAATGTTAACAATTTTTATCTAATAGCCAGCTTAGCATAAAATGTCAAGAAAGTATGATGTATGTGGTTTCCCATTACTTGTGCTTTGCTGCTCTCCACAAAGTTACAAAGCACATTAACCAGGAAAGAAATATTATACAGACAAAAAGAAATTATTGAAAGAGAGTTTTGGGGCCAGGGAGGTGGCTCAGTGGAATAAGCACTTCCCTGGCAATTGCAACTGTCTGAGTTCAATCCCCAGTTCTGCCAAACAAAATAATAAAATGAAATAAATTTTTATAATACAAAGTTTTGGAATTATAAGGAAAGGAATTTAAATTGTGCATATAAAAGTAAGAAATTCCACTGAAAGAATTAATTTGCTACATTTCTTTGGACAATGTTTGAGAACTATTTAGAATAATTAGAAAATAAACAGTACAGAATTGATTTGAAAATTTATCACTTAGTTCCTCTATAGCTTAGAACTGTTGGAGAAACCAACCTTTATAATTGGTTTCCTAGAGGAGCTTGATGTAGTTTTGAGATAGCAATGACAGCAACAATCGAATATTCTATACTGAACTTGATGGCAGAGTATTGGAGCTAACACTTGTCAGATAGGTGCCAGCAAGACAGATGTTAGAGGTCAGGCTTAGAACATCTCAACTGGGAATAAATACTCCACTATCAATACTTTAAAAGGCCATAGACAGGTGCCATATCACTTGGCAGTAAATTGGCTTACATTTTGTTCATAATTATAGACTTTGTGAAAGACTTGGTTTAAGAGGAGAGGACAGATGAATCCGGCAAAGGAAATTTCAAGGCAGCCCAATGTTTAGACAAAGTTATGGTAACTGGGCCTTTATTCATACCTACCTTGAAAATCAGCCTCAAACACCAGAGCCAAATGATGTGAAACATGGTCTGAAAAGAACAGCCTGAGTGGGTGGTACATGGAGAGTTAGGTTGCAGAAAATATCAGCCAATATTAGTTAAAATGAAGCCAAGTGCTCTGCGTAGGAAGTACAGAAAGTATAGAATGTGGAAGCATCAGGAATCAGCAAGACCCCGCTCTGTCAAGATGAAAAGTGGAAAACTCACCATCTCGTTTAAAAAAGTAGTGCTAAGACATGCTGCTTTTTCTGAGCTGAAGAGGAAAATATTTCCCTGACTTCAGACATCAGGTATTTAGAGGCATGATCCATAGGAATCTGGCTATTGCTCCAGATCACAACAAGCCTTCACATTACTCATATGGTTCCGGTTTCACAGACACATAGAATGTGACAATTATGTGACTGTGGAGACTTTTACCCATTTGTAGAAGAAGACCTGGAAGACCATGCAGTATGTTCCTGAGCTGGCTTTACATGAAGTGGGCTGA
The DNA here is from genome assembly GCA_004027165.1 of Ctenomys sociabilis. Taxonomy (NCBI): domain Eukaryota; kingdom Metazoa; phylum Chordata; class Mammalia; order Rodentia; family Ctenomyidae; genus Ctenomys; species Ctenomys sociabilis. Next base: position 24,347 of record PVKA01025575.1, on the reverse strand, counting down.
AGGTGCCGTGGCTGCTCCAGGAAGTTGGAGGTACCGAGAACAAGGAAATATACTGAGAAAAGCTTCTGGTGGTGGGCAAATCCATTGCAAATGAAAAGCCTCGTGGGGTACAAATTGTAACCAGAGTGACAGTGTGATCCAGTCAATGCCTTTGAACTTCGCGTCTTGCCAAAGCTTGTGTTGGGTGCGTACTTGGAGCTACCTACAGGAGTTAATGTTCCCTCTGCAAGCCTTCAGTCTTGCTTTGGTCAAGTCCACTAACAAATTACAAACAAGGTACTTTCAGACAAAATGATTTTATATCAAAGCAATTAGGTGCAAAAAGATTTTTTCGAGGCAGAGGTAGAGCTTGGATAATTTGTACTAGAGCTAACCCAGGGTTGAATCGATAGTCTTCAAATAGGTCTACCATTGCTGTGAATCAGGAAATAAAGAAAATAGTTTCTAGTTTCTAAAACTGGGGCAACCGGGTAATCATTTATTAGTAACTCAAACATTTACTCTGGATTGTACCCCCTTAAAATTGGTCATTTCTTGTATTCCACACATCTCTAAGGCATATGAAAGGAAGACATCTCGAGGTCTATGACAGGGGTGGGAATATAGCTCAGAAGCATAAGCACCTAACTGGCGAATGAAACGTCCTGAGTTCTACCCCCAGTACTGGAAAAAAAATAGAGGTACAAGATATGCCAATAAGTGTGAGCAGGTTTCTCACTCCAAGCAGTTATTCAAACTCCTGGATCAAAGCCTGCCTTTATCTATAGGAAGGGAATTACCAACCTGCAGTTCTACCCGCCCAAATCTGTGATTTTATAAATGGTCACACGTGGCAGTTATTGTGTACATACTTAAAGAAATAAAATGTTGCAAAACAGTGTAGAACATATTTTTGAAGGTAAGTCTATAAATAAATTAGACACAAATAACAATTTTTTTTCATAATATTGTCTTGTAGGATTGTTTTCCAAATCTTCCCTTAAGTTGCATCACAGAAATATTCTTAAAATTATACCCTATATATAATTTTTGAACAGTACTTGAGTAAGAGAAAGAATCATGTGCTTTATGAGACTCTATGAATGACCTCCTAGTACCATATTAAACATAAAGGTTCTGAACATTTCAAAATATACCCTAATGGCTTTAGAAATTAGTTATTCACATAAAGAATGTCATTTTGCTTGTGAAGCTTTTTTGTACACTGTAAATTATTTTTCAGTAAGATTATAAAATTGCTACCTTAATATTTCTATAAAAAAGCAAGAGAGAGCACAGTTATTCCTGTTTCTAGAAATGAATGGGAAAATCTTAGACATAGGAATATAAAGAAGCTGTATTTTTTTTAATTGTTTTTAGGGAAGGGTCTACAGGTTGTTCAGAGTCTCACTACAAGATAGAACTCATTGTGACTCACTTTTTCACAGCCTTGCAAGAGCTGGGATTACAGGCAAATGCCACCACACCCAGTCTCAATTGCCATCTCAGTGTGCCCTGGGTGCAGAGCCAGCACGGCAGGCCACAGGGATTGAACTACTGGCCTCTGCACCTATTTGAATGTGCTTTAATTCACTGAGCTATTTGGCCAGCCCTAAGAAGCTGTTTTAAACAGGTTAGAGATACTGTTGGACCTAGTAGTATAGAGGTATAAGAACATGAAGAAGCTAAGAGCACCTTTCTGGTTGCAGGAAATTATTTGTGGTTAGACTAACTATCTTTCATAATAAGAAATGAAAAATTCAGAAATAAAAAAAAGTATCAATTACAATTGGGTGACTAAACCAATTGTAACAGAATTATGACATTGTGCTGGTTTTGATTCTGTTTTTGACATGATATATTGTTTGCTTCAACATTTTGCTTCAGTGAGCCTTGACAAATGAATGAGTACATTTCCTAAAATTTTGAAATGATAAATGCTTAAGAAACATAACTGAAGGTACTACACTTCCACAAACTAGTGATTAGACCATTATGGCTTTCAATCACAGAATATTTCACACTACCTACTTTGCCACGTCGCTGTGATTTTATGATGGCTCGAGTAACGGAAAAAGTAACAGCAGTGATGGATGGTGATGGCACAATGCAATGTATTAAGAATTCAGAAGATATTCAGACTTCAGAGTCGGTGCACCCTGTGAACTCATGAAATTATAATAAAATACATGTGTGCTTTTAGATAAAACCATTCCTGAATTACATATAAAGATCAATGGATTTTATGTCTTTTATTCATCGAATACTTCCTTGAAGAAATTGCCTCTAACTTTTGTTACACTTGTGCTAGTAAAATTAAAGTTGCATATTAGAAAACATTTATATGTGTGTTAATATGAAGCATTTATATGTGATATTAAAGATACTAAATATTCGCCTCCAACAGAAAGAATAGTTTCAAATAATATTTGAAATAAATCTTCGTATGAAATCATATTTTTTATGAAGTGACCAAAGACTGTGACTCTATTTAACCAAGTAGAAAAATGCAAACCTGTCTTTAAAATGAAATAAAACGCCTTGCCTACATTATTGACAATAACTAGATTACGATTTCATTTTCACTCTGAAAACAATTCTTATGAAATGTGCAATGATAAAAGGAAATATGTAATATTGGGGTTTATGAGTTCAAAACTGTGATAAATTTTGTTTTGAAGCACACAAGCCTTTGCCAAAAACTCGCATTAGGAACATAAAGAGATTTTATGCTACAGTCCTGAATTCTCCAAGGTATGACCCTCTGCAAAACAGTTAATTCATATAAAAGTCCCCAAATGGCAAGGAAATTACAAATCATCATAAGAAATAAAATGTGGCCATTTTATACAAGTTCACAAAGCTGATAATCTATGCTGATAGGTTTAAAAATAATGACTTGGTTTCTAAAAGAAAAGCAACTAAAAATTATTCAGAGTTACTCCATCCCTGATGGAAGCATTTCTTTTGTTTTATGTCTCTAGCTTAAATAATTTCCTATCAAGAGCGGGAAAGTTTTATTATTTCACATAATTATGAGCTGGCTGATTATCCCTTAGCTCTAACATGTACATCTATTTCCTTTTAAAAATCTCTCTCTTTTTTTTTAACTGCAATGTCTTTCAATTTTAATTTCTTTAACTTGTGCTGTTTCCAGTGTCTGATAAGCCTTTCCTTGAATAAAAGACCTATTTTTGAATAATGAAAGAATTGATTGCTGGTACTGTAGAGAGATGTAATTATATATTAATACATGTGTGTGTGTGTAAAAGTGTGTGTGTGTGTGTGTGTGTGTGTGTATGAATATCCACAAGCATCTTTTTAAAAAAATTCTGTATGGTCTCTGTCCAGAAAATTTATGATGAGAAAAGATCCAGCAAGATAGCTTAACTCTAGTGTCCTGACCAGGGTAGATGTACAGCAACACTACAAATTGGGAATAGCATGACCTTGGAATAATCCAAGTCTCGCTTCTTATAAAGTATTACCATCATCATTATTATTAATACTGTTGTATAGTACCTAGCATGTTTGGAACATACTGGCACAAAATTTTCATATTTTCATTAATTCATTGGCTGTTCTTTGTATAAAACTGGCAGTTTTTATCAACTTTAGCTTTATATTTTATTTCCCCTCCAGGTTTATTTGACTCTGTTCCAATGGATTCTTAATGAATCTAATAAAGCTGCTATATAATTAGTTTTTATTTTCTATATCACATTGGTTTTGGTTTTGTAGTATGTTATCACTTAAGAATTTCCAAGTTACTCCAAAGTATGTGATATTTATTTCTATTTGATAGATAATAATGTTAAACTGAGATACATAATTAGTTTTCATAATCTTCCTTCATGTGTTTTATTGAATCTTGCTACACAAAGACATCTATTGAAACCAATTTTGGTTGAAAATCAACAACAAGCTAGGATATTCCAAAGATTTTGGTATTTGGTGCAGTGAATTGCAAGCTGGGAAAATCTAAAAAGGTAGGTTCTGCCTGGGCTTGCCTTGCATACCTGTGTAGTAAGGTTACTAAGTCATGCCTGTTAGTTTGATTCTGTGAACAAATAATGAAAGATACATAAATCACACACAAGTATGTTTTACATGTTGTAGAACACTTATAATAGTATGTAAAGAAATAAAGTAGCACCGGAGTATTGAAAAAATATAACTTGGAGACACAATTACTATGATTTAATTTATGACTCCTTTGTTAAACATCAGATAGTTCAGTTGATATGTGAGCCTTATAATATTGCCAATGACATTATCTCAAGGGTTGGAAAAATTTTTATACTTCCCATGTAAGTATTCAATAACTGTTAGTAGTGTTAATTTCAATTTTTGTTATTTATTCTTTCTTTACTTTTTGAGAAAAAAAGTTTTATTTAGCTTTGACTCTTTTTATTCTAGAACTCTTTGATTATACACTACAGTTTCTTTCACCCATACAGATATTAAGACTGAATTATCAGATGTGAGCTACCACTTAGTTTGGCACTTCTAGTATCTTTTACTTTTTCCATCTAGCAACCTTCTTTTATTTCATGCTCACAGTCTAACTTTGCTTAGTCTTCCTGTTGCCAGAAAATATACTTGAAAACTACAATTTAAAGGAGGAAATGTTTTATTCGTCTCATTGTTTCAAATGATTCTGTCCAAGGTCACCTGGATTCAAACAAGAGCTATCACAGTGGAAGTGTGTGATAGGGCAAAGCTCACTTCTGGTGTTGGAGAAGCAGTTATTTGTAAAAAGTGGCAGAGAAGAAAGGTAGGGAACACATATCTTTTCTAAGACTGCATGGCTGCCAGACACATCCAGAAGTGGGCTTTACTAGACTGGTATTTGTCTTGTAATCCAGTTGACGATGGTATTTAATGCTTACACTAGGTAGCTTCAGTAAATCACAGGTGTTAACTGCTTCATTTGATATATGCATAAACTGTTGTACATAATAAAAACCTTGTGTAGTCAGTGTATTCTTGAGCAAGATCAAGTTTTTGACAGCTCCATTGATCCAAAAAGGTAGCTTACATTGTTAAATGTGTTTAAATATTTAATATAACTAAAAAGGATATAAATATGAAAGGTGATAAATTTCATAAATAATTTTCTGACCACTATTCTCTGACAATTCTTCTTTAGATATAAAGAATTACTAGTAAATATAACAAAGAAAACATAAACTAAACACAGTAATTTTTAGCAGCAACTAGGTAAAATATAATATATTTTTGTGCAACTCAGAGAAGTGTCATGTTTTTAAGATCAGCAGTGAAAGATAATTTTATGGCGTTCTGTCACACCAAAGGCTTTCAAAAGAGGTAATGTGCGAAGAGATGGCATTTTATTTCAGAATGATAATTATCAGTTCTATTCCATAACAGACAGATCACTACAAAGCAATAATTGTGCCTATTATGATTCAAGAAAAGTTTTATGTGAAGTTATTCATATTTGAAAGGTGATTGCATTGACAACAATGATGAAATAACAGCACTTAGTAATAATAGCAGGTTCCATTTTTTTATTTTCTCTAAAAAGACCTTCAGGTTATCTATTTGAAAATGTCCTTTTGTGTGATCATGACAGGTAAGTAAAATACAACAGTATCTTCAGGGAAAGGAAACCAAGTTCTCACAAGAACACAGAGTGATCTGAAAGATGTGATGCTTTCTCTGAATACTTAGCTTTGACTTGGAAAAAAGTTACAATAGCAAAACAATTGATTATACAACAACTATTATTGTTATTGTGGTCCGTATCAAGCAATTCCAAATTATAGATATATCTACTTTGTTCCTCATTAATGATTTATTTAACACTAATAATTAAACAGTAATCAGTATATGCTAATCAGTAAAGAAAATGAATGACTGAAAATAAAATCATAATTTGCTAAAAGTGATATAAGGAAAAAGTTCAATTATTGATAAAAAGTTGAGCAAAGAGCCAATTATTAATGTGATTAGAAGTACACCATTATAAATTAGACCATGAGTTCGTAACTACATTTTATGGTACTGATAGGCTTAATATCATTTCAGTTAACCTAGGCCATAGCAAAAAAAATGTAGCCATCTTTCCAAATCAGTGGAAGAAGTTAGAATTATTTACTGTCAAAATTTGATATATGACAGGCAGAAAATCTTAAATTAACTTCTGAATACACATCCAAAGCCTACTTTAAACATTACCTTTAAGAATCTCAATACTGAATTAAGAGGTAAGTTCATGAGTATTAATACATGTTTTCCTAGAGACTTAACAGCAAATCTATATTTAGAAACATAGTAAGACCAGTAAATTAGAAGAGAAAAATATATAACATAGTAATAAATGCCTTAATTTTACTCCTTGAAATTTGTAGGTAGCTCTTTTAAATTATAAAAAAGAATAAAATAAAAATATATGTATATAATAATACAAATTCTAAACTATTAGCAACTCCATTTCCAATTTGGGACTCAAAAAGGCATTGGATTAACAGTGCAAGCTCCAGAGCGCATGACTCTCAGTAGCCTTCTGTAACTGATGTACAAAAGCCAGAAAATAAAGAAATGGAAATTACTTTTGTGGCTAACACAACAATATTTGGGATAAACAAGACTCTAAAAAAAATCCTAACATTGATTAGATAATTTTAAAACCATCCAGACCCAAGAAAGTCTTACACTGCTTTTTACTGCACGTGTGCAGCACGTGGTGTCTACGACGGCTGAGGAGCTGGTGCAGCCATATATCAGATCCCATTCCTTCTTTGATCCTCTCCTGGCCCGCCCCGTTCCCCTCTGCACATCTTGATCCCCATCCTGTTTGCAAAAGAGCTTTATTCCTACTTCCGGTTATCTTTTATTTTACTCTTTATAACTTTGGTTTCTCATTTGAGAGAAGCTATGCTATACTTGAGTTTGTACATTATTTCACTTAACATTATGGTCTCAGGGTTCATGTGCTTTTCTGAAATGATTCAAGTTTATCTTTCCGTGTAAAGCAGTACTCTACTGTGCCTGCATCCTAGGTGTATTATGGCCACAATTTCTCAGAATGGCATATAGATAATTAATTCTGTAATAGCAATGAAAATAATGCCCGTGTAAAAAAAAAATCTAGGAACTACATGGTGAAATTGTAAAAACAGATAGGTAAACATCAAAAAGGCTTAAATACAATGACAGAAGATTACGTCTAAGAATATTGTTATAAAAGGCAAGGGGCTGGGGAGATGACTCAGGGGAATAAGCACTTCCCTAACAAGTGCAAGCACCTGAGTTCAACCCTTGGTTCTGCCAGAAACCAAAAAGAAAGCAACAGCAACAAAAAAGAGATAAGTAATTAGCTGAATATGTACATTTTGTTATATTAAATATTTATTTATCTATCTATCTGCTTATCTGTTTATTTATTTAGTGGAACCAGGGATTGAACTCAGGCCCTTGCACTTGCCAAGGAAGTGCTTATTCTACTGAGCCATCTCCCCAGGCTCTATATGAAATGTTTAGGTGACATTCTCACTTTATATAGAGTGCATTGGATTTGAATTTAATGAAGATAACATTATAGTTTATTGCTAGAACAAATGTTATACAACTAAAAACATTGAAAACAAAAGAAAAATGAAATTGTAACAAATGACTATTTTATAAAACCATTCTGATAGTATCAATAAATCATTCACTGAAGGTTAGATGAAAACCCCTAACAATTTTATTAAAAATTATAATGCAAACTATATTTACTTTGTACTATTTTCCTTGCCTCTTATTACTTTTCTGCCTTAACTTTTCTTTTGATGCCAATAAGATTTCACATTCAATATATTTATTCCCTGGGAGAAAAGTTGTCAGTTTCCTTAATTCTGAGTATCTTGACCTTGACACTTGACCAAATTGTCCTCAGTGTTGGGATTGCACTGTCGACTCCACTGTTGTAGCACATTCTGCTTTCTAGTGGTCCAAATGGACATTGCTAAATGTCATTGGTACTTGGGAGAAATCATGCTTCTCTGAAAACTACTTTTTAATCCATTATTCAGGATGATTATGTCATAGCTGTTGAAACATTTGTTAAATAAATCTTAATGAACAAAATACATCTGAGTTTTTTTTTTTTTAATTTTTGTTGAAATTGATCCGAAAAGTCAAATGGTTAATAAAATAAAATATACACAAATAGATACCTCATTCAGAAGAAAACCCAGATAATGAACGTACATATGAAAAAAGTTTCAGAGGTAGGCATATGGCAATAAAAAGACAATGATATTTATTTTACTAATTACATAGACAAAAAAATCTAAAATTGCTAGGAAAATATGCCCAAACCATGACCACTACCAATTACAGAGTGTGGATTTTTCATACGTTCTGGTTTATGAGTTGCTGTAGATTAGGAGAGCGTTTCAAGTAATGCTTCAGTAGGAATCAGTCACACCAAACTACTTTCATCTCTACATAAGTGTTGGTGTTGAAATGATTTCAAAGCTAGGTGAATGTCAGATTTCCATTCATTGCAAGTGGCTTTCACAGAATTTCTTGGGGAAATCAAAACTCATTATAATTTTCTCCCATGCACTTTCTCCCTCTGCAGGCCGGCGGAAAAGCATAACCTCCATCTTTTTGCCTGAATCGGAGTTCAAAGCCAAAGAGAAGCAGGGATACACTTTTCCTTTTCTTTGTTGCATTGATATAATCCAGAACTCCTGGATCCCAGTGAATTTTTTCTGAAGAGATGATGGCATTTTGTGATTTCTACAAATTCTTCATGTACAATTTTACTATACTTTTGGAAATAATGTTTGCAGTTGCCTTCCAGTGCTATAGACTGGAGCCATGGCTGTTGTTTGCAGAGTGAGGAGCACGTAGGAAAGTGAAAACTTGCTTCATTCCTGAAAATAGACAAAATTACATTTCTTGAAGACAAGGCCTACGGTTCACAGTTTGAAGCTGTGATTAGAGCAAAAATACAAATGTTTCTCAGCAAATCAAAAAATTATGCAATTTTTTTATAATCCCATTGAAGATAACATTGGATTGATATTAAGGTACATTATTATTCTTTAATTGCTAAAGAACTTAAGATATTTGTGAAATTATGTATCAATACTAATAGATTTAATTAGTCTAAATAATTTATTATACAATTAACATTTTGTGTAGGAAAAATATCAAGCTTAAATGTGGAGAAGCAACATAATGAATGATTCTTAAGCACTGCTTATATTTCTGTGTCAATACATTTTTTAATGCTTTTAGTTTGTGAACATTAATTATAATCATTCCATTTCCATTTTAGGTATTGTTAAGTGGATATTATAAAGGAGGGAGCAACTAATCCACGTATCTCTTTAAAATGAAAAAATGTGAATATCAATGGAACTGTTCTTACTGCTTTGTCTTCTGAATTTCTCTGTTAACAACCCTGGAGCTACTGTGACCCCCTTGTCACTTATTTGCTTATTGCATTGTGGAAAGAATAAGCACAGCCCACTGCTTCTATCTTCCTCTCTGTCTTCTACACTTTGCCCCACAAGACTTTTTATTACATTCTTCACATAAGTCATTCTCTTATACTTCCCTTTAAATTACGTAATTCATTTCAGAAGATTAATTTTTAAAATTAATTTCATGATCAGTGTGTTCTCTAACTCTGAACCTTTAAAACATTTCTGTAAAAAGAAAATTAAATCCTTCTTTTGTCTTTAAATAATGCCATAGATTGGTACCAATTTGCTTTTCTACATTACTTCATTATTCATTCAATACATTTTTTACATTGAATAATAGACATTGATCTAAACTCCATCCCACTGAAGGGTTAACATTCTTTTCTTTCTTTTGTATTTTAGAGAAGGGTCTACAGGGTGTTGAGGATCTCACTAATAGATCAGAGTTGTACTGATCCACCTGTTGATAGCCTCCCAGGAGCTGGGATTACAGTTGCACACCACCACGCGTAGCCTCAATTGCCATCTCAGTATGCCTCGGGGACAGGGCTGGCATGGCACCCCTGCACCTGCTTGCAGATGCTTTAATTTGCTGAGCTACTTGGCTCACTCTAACATTCTTTTTTCATAGGAATGAATAGTCTTTAATGACTAAAGTTATAACTTTATCTGAAAAGTGACATTTTTTATTGGTTCTGCATCTTAATCATAGACATTTACAGATTAGTTTTTCAGTATAGTTTTCTTATGTGTGGCAAAACAACTCTCTTAGCTCCAAATTCTTAGTACTTCCTTAGTAATACATTCATGACTTATAACACCTAACAATGGTAGTCTTTACAGAATAGCTTTCTAGTGTTCTTGTTAAAAAGAGAATACTTCCTACCTATAGTCAGAAATATGTGTTGAAATAACTAATGAACACACTGTTTATCTATTTATATTAATTCTAGACTCTTTCTGTCTGGAGAGAAGATGAATATATTTAAGTCCTTTGATTATGTATTGCTATTTCTTTTACACTTTTATTTTTTTTCAAAGTGACTCTACTAACTTATATTTTTATTTTACACATTTTTCTATTTTGTATACATACATAAATTTAATTTAGTATACTGCATTAGCATGATAGTGATATATGATATTTGATGAATTTAGAAGTTTGTGCAAGTACTAATAAATGATATGTATCACCTCAGATTCCTTTACATTCTGAATCAATTGTATATGTTGTTGTATGCATTACATATTGTTTCAGTGGCTTAACAAGTGCTTTCATTTATGATATCATTTTCTTCCATGAAATATTGGAAAACTAGCTTTTAAAGTGAAATACAAGAATCAGAGTTTTTAATAAGCTACAATTCATATTTAACTTGTACATATTTCAAAAGCAAGATCAGACATATTTTTATCAGTTTTTTAGATATGTTACCCTACTGACACAGGAGGCTTAGGAATACATGGAGACAAAATTAAGCTAATTATGTCATCAAAAAAAACTATTTCTTAGCCTATATGTGAAATCAGATATATCCCATGTCAATGGGACAAATGATGTGGGCAAATATCCCAATATGAAATTAATTTCAGCATATTATACAAGTAGCAATTGGGAAATCATGAAAAAAAGAACTGCTTGTGTTTAGAAACCTAAATCATTATTTGTTCTGTGCTCTCTATTAACATACACCGAAAGAGACAATGCTAGTTTCCTATTCAGAAGAGCAATTTGTTTTAAAATGCTCATCAAGCCAACCATGATAGCGAATGCCTGTGATCCCAGTACTCAGAGCCTGAAGCCAAAGATCACCACGAGTTCCAGTCCAGCCTTGGCTACATAGGAAGCAGACTGAAGTAAGATGTGAGACTGTGTCAAAAGAGAGAGACAGGGATGCTGAGCTGTAAAAGGCTCAAGTCAAGAACTTCTGACATTGCCAGTTCTGCTGATAACCACTACTAGTAAGGACTATTAGACTGTATTGGGCTATTTTGCTGAATTCACGTACCTACAATCTTTAAACTTGTTTTAAGTATGAAAAGGTCCTTTAAAGATTTCTCCAAATACAGCTTCTCTAACTTCAGTGAAACACCTACCTCTGAAAAAAACAAAATGAAAAAAGGGGATGTGTTGGAAGCCACAAAGCTATGAAATCAATCAAATATATGTAGGTGAGACTTGGCCCAGTGCCTAAAGCTGACAAGCTAGCTCACTCCTGAGATGAAGTCCTGTCCGGTTGAGGCTTGCTATCAGTTGCTAGGTAACCTAGTGTCATGTGTTACTAGCTTCACAAAAGTGTAAATAAAGGACAGTTTTGTTATGGAAAAAAAGAGAAGGAAATGTGTGTGTGTGTATGAGAGAGGATAGCTATACAGCTACTTTCTCTTCATTGAAAAAAAATTTTGTACTAATATTGTCTAGACATGATATCATGTCTGCATCTTGTCCTCTGAATAACTACTATGAAGACAATAATTTACAATGTATTAATAATAACCATCCTATTAACCTATTTTGAAACTGTTTCATTGCTATTTTATCTTTTTTTCTCATTAAAATTAAAACAAATTTGAACTGTAAAAGAGAGAGAAGGGTCTGGGGAGATAGCTTAGCAGTCTAAGCATCTGCCTGACAAGCACAAGGATCCAGGTTCGATGACCAGTACCACAAGCCATGCTGTGGGCACCCCAGGTGCAATGAGACAGCCTCTGAGCCTGGGCATGTTGGGACACCCTTGCAATCCTAGTTCTGGGGAGGCTGAGACAGTAAGATCTCTACAAGTCCAAGCTGCATAGTGAGACCCTGTACCAATTAAAAAATAATTTTAAAAAGTTCAAAAAAGAGAATGTTCGATAAACTTCAAATTTCCTTATTTTCCTAGTAGTATAAAATATTATGCTTTCAAATTTCCTAATGTAAAAATATCAAAGATTCCATATTGTCTTTATTCTGCTTGTCAAAATCCCCTGTGTTCTATATTGGTCTCCCTTGTGTTCTCGTGTTGTTCTTCTGAACTCCATTGCAGGCAAGCTCTATAAATGCTTGGCCAACTGTAACTAAATATTGAGTAAGTCTCGGACAATATCATCATCATCATCATTTTAACTTTCCAAATGACTATAGCAATTGCCAGTTCAGTGAAGCCAAAGCATAAGCATTCTTAGTGAACGTACGTATTAGTACAAGATTTTCTGATGGATCTTTATTTTGTCATTTTTGCAAATACAAAGTTTTTGCAAAATGTTAAATAGCATTTAATTGAGCATTCACCAAAGTAATCCAATTCCACTCATCAAATAGAGGCAAGGGGAAATTTCTAAAATAGCAAACACTGCAGCTTTCTCTAGTTGTTTCAATCCCTAGGGAAGGAAATTAGACTGATGGATGGACGTGGCATGTTCAGTCCTGGAAATCAATATAGAAATACATATTAGCCCAAAGCAGAATTTATTCAGTGCTTATGTAGCACCTGGATAACCACTGACATGCACACCAAATGAATTCCATGAAGATTTTCTAGAAAAAGCTGTAAATATGGGGAAAATTTCTTTTCTCAAGAGCTTCATTGCTGATGAAATTGGAAAAAGGAATAGAAAAAGGATAAAAAGAAAAAAAAATAATGACAAGATATGCAAGCAAGCAAACAAAATTTTAAAATGCAGTTCCTGTGCTAATTTTTAGTTAGTTCTAGTTGTCACATCACATACAATTTTTATTAGTTGGACACATTGCAAAATGATGTCAGTGTAAGCTGTTGAAGAAAATACTTCATTAAAAAATTCTGGACAGCTCTCTAGAATAAAAGCTTGATGCTTGAAAGATATGCAAAGAAAGCAAATGACAAGTGGAGTCACAGGGCAGGCTAGCCTCAGAGGGCGAAGCCGGGAAAAGGAGCAAAATGGCACATGATGCAGTGGAATGCATTTTCATGCTTATTCTCATGGCAAAGCAGACAGAATGCTGGTTTTGAGCAAAAAGAAGCACAGTGTGACTGATAATGAATAGATTACTCACTTGTTTGAAGAACTGGGGGTTGAATTCAAACAAGGGGCATAAAAAGGTAGCCTCCTTTATACAAGATAACTGCCTGGACTACGGTGCCAGCCCTGCTCCGCAGGGCCTTCCTACTCCAGAAGTGAGTGCCTCCAGGTAAATCTGTTACATGATAATTATGAATCTATAAACTCATGATTATAAGTTGCTCCTAAGGTTGTTTGTCTTTGGTGTACAGATTAAGTAGATCTTTCATAGAGAGTTAAATTTTGGTGACATTTAACACGAGAATTTCATGTACACATACAAATTTCTCATTATCTTTAAATATCTAGTGATATCGCATGATCATTCCTTTATCTTCATTTTGGAACTAAATGGTAATTTCGTTGAGTTAGTGCCTTAATTCTCTAATTTGTCATACTATTTATTTTTTGTTCATTTGTTTCCATACATGGATACTATTGACATATATTTGCATGTCCCTTTCATATCAAATGTGGCATATTTTGGGATATTTTGTTTACTTTCTGTGCCAAAATAAAGATTAGAAAAAATGACTTTTTAAAAAGTTGAGCTGAAATCAAATATGGTATGTTTAAGACACTTCACCATTAATTCCCTAGAAATATTTCCACAATTCAGACACATGTAAGCATCATCCTTGCACTTCCTCGGGTAGTTTTGGGAGTCTTCTTTATCGTCTTTACGTGCCATGAACAAAACTTGAGAGAATACTGCTGCCGCGTGCCCTCTGATGGCAAACTAGGCTCAGGAAAGCATCTGGGTACATGCTTATGCACCTAATTTGCTGTATCTGACACCACGTGACTTCCAGCTGTTGCCAAAATTAGCATAACCGCACGATACATAGTTTGAATTAATTCAAGGCACTGAAGTAGCCAAGACAGTTCAACAAAGGCATTTATGAAAAAGCACTCCTGGAAGGGCTTCAATAAAGTGGCAAAAAGGATAAGATAAGTGATAGAAGTTGTGCTTGGAGGGAGCCTAACGACAGTGTGTCTATCGCTCTAACACAAACTTACTTAAACATTTACCTTATTTTTGGAAAAAACTCTATTTCTCCCTTTTCCTTCAAAAAGAAATGTATATTCACAGAGTGTTTTTCTTCTTCCTCCTCCTCCTCCTCCTCTTCTTCCTCTTCTTCCTCTTCTTCTTCTTCTTCTTCTTCTTCTTCTTCTTCTTCTTCTTCTTCTTCTTCTTCTTCTTCTTCTTCTTCTTCTTCTTCTTCTTCTTCTTCTTCTTCTTCTTCTTCTTCTTCTTCCTTCTTTGGCAGTACTGAGGAGGGAACTCCAGACTTTTGTGCTTACCAGGCAGGTGCTTGAGCTGCTGAGGTATTTCCCCAGCTCACTTCACAGAATGTTGTTTCACATTGTTCCATTTGTCCTATACTGATGTTGTAATTTCTAAACTGAGGGCCTACGGAGCCGCAGTGTGACTGAAGCCGGCCTAACTCCCCACCTCTTACTTCAGTGTTCTTTGAAGAAAGAACAAGAACTTTTGTGATATCACAGGCGGGGTACTTTTCATAAGCAATAGCCAGGAGTTTTAAATGCCTGCACCACTTTCATCGACTGCCTTGGAGATGGCAAATGAAGAAGGAAGGAAGAATTCACTGTTTTGTCCCTCCGCTGGACTCCACAAGCATACAATTTTTACCTGTTAAAATGATTTTTTGGTTATACCTTAAATGCTAATTTGAAAGATAGTCAATGATTCATTGCCACAGTAAATGAAATATTTCTTCTGTAAATTTTCCTCAGCCACAAAATCTCAGGTGCAATTAACCCAATAATTATCACAAGATCCAGCATGGTTTAAAGAGTGGAGGGAGAATCCACGCAGAAGCGTTTTCCATACCAGCATCTTGGCTGCTCCAGTTCTATTCCTTGCCATCTTTATCTCAAAGAAATGACTCCTTTTTCGGGCTATGTGCATTATTCTGCAATATAGCAACCCTAAGCTCTAGGGGCTCCCAGTGCAAGACTGTTCTCCTGCTTTCCACATGCCTGTGCTGAGCCACCCATGCACTTGCTCTGCACTGTATTTTCCAAGACCCAAGTCAATGGAACATTCTTTCCTTCCAACATTGGCTACCACCAAGATGGAGCAGAAAAAAAATGTAAGCACTGTGAAATACTTCTCGAGACTCCTGTTCAAAAATTTATATACATAATACAGAAAGAGGAGATTTATTGAATTTAGTCAGAACTGCAGACTGCAATGGCAATGTACCGGTGTATTTCTTCTACCCGAGTGGGGAGAATTTTGTCACTAGAAAGTGGGAACATTACAATACTGAGAAATTTCAATATACTTTCCAAAAATTTTTAGTAAATACTAGAATAAAGTTATCTAAAGTATACGGTTGACTGCAGGGGAAAAATTTAAGAAATAATAGGGTGGTTTTATTGCAGCACTCTTTAAACATCAGTATGGTGCAGAGACCACAAACAGGAAGATATTGTGCATTAACAGATGTATCAAGACTGCCAACATATGCTCTCAAGATGAGTGTTTTTATGCTTTAAAATGATAACCTCCTTTTCATCCTGCAGTGTAAACACAGTGGAAGTCCACTGAACTCAAGTCTCCATGACCGTTCAGTTTCTCTTTTCCAAATGAGGCTTTCTATTGTTAATCATCTTGAATGCCTGCCAGACCAGTTGGACTCTCACTTGGCAGAAAAACACAGATGTCTGTTTGTCATTTAGCAGCTTTCAGGTGAAATAAGGCATCAGGACAAAAGAGGAACTGATATTCAGCATGTTGATAAAATAGTGCACTTTTATTTATCAAATAAATTAACTCTGAAAGAAGTAGTTATTTCTTAACATGCATTTTCGTCATTAGGAAAATCATGTTTAAAACTGCAAACTTCCTTTGAAAGCAAATTAGCATTTTGTCTGTTTCCAAATAGCATGGCTGTGTATTTTCAGATTTTGAATGCTTCATGGAGCTTTACAAAGGATTGGCCACACTTTGTACTTTAATCTTTTTTATTATCCTTGGAAACCTTGTTGTTGTTTTTCTATTGTATTTAATAAAACTTAGCAGCAACTAAAAAAAATCGTTTTTGCACAGCTCGGCTGATTGCATTAAAACAGACAGCATATTCATTTCCCCACTCTTTCCACACGTGCAAAGTTCTTATGTACCAGGTGGGCATAATTAGGTTGGAATGTGGTTTCACTGACAGATTTTTCTCCTGTTGGTTGTATGATATCTTTGTTGTATTCCCACAGAAGAGGAAATAAATAGCAATATTATTGAAAAACTTTTGGAAAATGTTTGGTGGGCAACCATGGTCAAGTTCATGCAAATATACCTTTAAAATTTCAAAATTCTGAAGCTGTACAACAAAAGAGAGCCAAGACTTTTTTTAGGGTTTTTTTATTAACTTTATTGAGTAAAAAGTTGCAATGAGACATCTTCAAAACAGGTTAGTAGGAGAGTTACAACTATTAATACATTGCATATTGTAGTAGTCATTTGTAGTAGTCATTCATGGCACAGGATGCAGACACGACATCCTGTCCAAACACTATGAATACAAAACTTTCTTCCCATTGAATTAAGAGAAAGTAACTGTATATCTATCCTAACTATTTTGTATATGCAGATACAAAATGGTCCTTCGTTTATATCACCTTTTTTCCTTTAGCTTTATCAGAAATGAGTATTCCATTGCCATGTAAATATTATAGGTGCATGGATTCAGCAAAGTATTCCAATATAATTATTTAAAGAAGACTAACATTGACCATAAGAATGCATTATAATAAAAAGGTTTGACCAGTTTAATTTTGATAATTGATTTACTACGTATATTGTGGGCAAGTGTTCATATAATTTATATAGGCAAACAGCTATGTGGCAATAAAATTGGTATAAAATATATGATTTAATATTATCACTCCAAATAGCATATTTATTCTTTCATAATGGAAGCAAAGCTATTCAAGTCAACAATTCCACAGTATAAAACCTTCACGTTTACTGGAAATAAATTTAAGAAGTATAAATGCATTGTTGCTTTGCACACAATAAGAGAGCAAGATGAAATGCAAAGGTGCTCTTCACAGTTGAGCACTAGTGTGCGCTTCAGCCCACTGAGATGTGTCCAGGGAGAGAGTTCTATTTCCCCGTCTGTTTCCTGGTTTGCTTTCACTAATTGTTGACACTTAAATTTAAATAAAACATTAAACTGACTATATAGAAAACCTTGTAAAAATTGTTCATAAGTTTCAGGAGTGTAAATATCCTATTAAAATTCTATCAATCTTTGCCATAAAAAAATCAATAATTTCTTTTTTATGGTACCACAATAGATTTTGCCCCCAAAATACTACTTTGGGGTAGTAGGATAGCTAAGCAGACGAAGGGCCTGCTTAGGCAAGCGCAGGGCCTGAGGCTGAGCCCCAGCACTGCACGCTGCACCAGGCCACCCCCGCGCGTGCCACTGAGAGCAGGCGTGGCAGCATATGCCTTCCGCCCCAGTGCTCGAGAGGCTGAAAACAGGAGGATCGCTATGAGCCTGAGCTCATAGTAAAACCCTGAACCAAATACTTTAATAATAATAAAAAAATACTACTTTTCAAAACTCACTGTTTCATGTAAATTAATAAATATTTTGGTATAAACATGTAATAAAAGTTAACATTTATATTATCAAATTACCTAAATGGGTAGGGTAACTTGATCATTACATTTCTCAGTAGCCAAAATAACAATTACAATTTTCTATTTCATAATTGTATCCTATATTCTTGAAAAAAATTATGTGGAAATATAATTATACTTAATGTTCAAAAGTTCAACTTAAGAAACAATTTTAAATTTACAAAACAATAATTTTAAGGTAGTACTAAAAGCAGCACATTATGGATGACCTAATTACCACATGTAAATGCAATGATTTGTATGGAGTCTGAGAATTTGCTCGATCGTGTTTTAACAACCATAATTTTTCACTTTAATGTACTCCTATGCCTATCATAGAATGTCATAATTACATAATGATAATGGATTAATATCTTATTTGACGTTTCCTCCAAATAAACCCTAAAAAAGAGCTTCCATGTGGTAAGGTCATCTTGTTGGTGATGCCCAGAAGTGCAAAGTTAGGACTAGGTGAGACGGCACTGCGGGAAAGCCAGGGAAACACGTATTGTTGAGTGACTTATTGTTAGAAGTATACAGATTTCAATCCTGTTAATAAGATTTTCGGTAAGTATTGATACTGTCTAAGGGACGGGAGCCAATGACCTTTATTTCTGACCTCTCAACTCCTGGGCCACGTGGCCAAGTTGTTACTGCGCTGGGGTGAGCCGAGCTTCACTAGATGTGACGCCGCAGGAGACAGGGAGTTGGGAGGGGTGGGGAACTCAGAGGCTCTGCTAAATCTTCTTTGGAGGTGATTTATAAAAGTCACTAAATGCATCTTACTATAATTCAGTATTATTCTTAGAGAAGTGAAAGAGACAAAGAGTAGGTTTGTGTCCTGTAAGAATTATGTATAATTTTCTGTTAAAATCTACTAAGAAACATTTGATTTTTCCATGGGCTTATAAAGCTGAGTTTCTAACTATTTCTCAAGTCACTGTCTCCTAAACACCTTCACTGAAATTCGTCCCTCCATAAGAAACATTAAAATATCATAGTTAGTGCTTTATATTTCCCCTGCTTGTAGTCTTACCTCTTGTAATATCATATGTATGGAGATATAAATTTACAGCTTTAGACATCTATTGTTTCTCATTTTCTAAAAATAGCATCATATAAAATCTTATTTCGCTCATGCATGTTTCATAAAGGCAATTCCTTACCACTTTCTTTCATGTCATTTATCCTAGTGGTAAGAACTGCTTACTAAAACTTGAGTTATTTTACTTTCAGTTTTATATTAAATGAATAGATTTCTACCCTTTCATGTGCTGATGTGTGTTTTATGTTGTGATGCTTTCTTCTCTTATCTCCTTTCTTCCCATCTTTCTGGTTCTTCTGATCTGAAGTGTTTTCCAAAAGCCTCATTTGTTCAAAACTGGCATTTGGAAGGTGGTTGGCTCATGGGTGCTGCATCCATCAGTGGACTGACCTACAGGTGAGGTCAAGGTTGAAAGTGTTGTTATGAACCAGGCACTTGCTGGAAGAGGAGTTCTCTGGGATGTTGCCTAGAATGGTAGATACAGTAACTTGATTTCCCCTTGCTGTCTTTCTTTGTTACCTTGCTATCAGGGATTGAGCAATTTTCCTCTACCAGAGTTTCCATGATACTATATTTCTTCCTGAGAGCCAAATAACTATGGCATAAGTCCTTAGGAACGATGAACTAGAAAACCAGCTTTGCCTCATTAATTTGTAGACATCAGGTAGTTTATCCTAACATCTATGCCTGTTTCTCACTACATCCCTCTCTTTCTTTCTCTCCCATATTAATATATATATATTATATATATATATATATATATATATATATGGGTAACAATCTCCAACTCACCAGTATGAACGACAGGATAGATTAAGGTTTAAAAAAAGACAATATACCTAACATCTCAAAGAGTCCAACACACATAGTTTCAAAAATAGCAAGAGTAACAAGGAATCACACAGAAATTCAAGATGGAGGACCACCATGGATGGGTGTTTGACTGCATTAGAGCACATAGAGAAAGCAAATCAAACTGATTTGGGGACAGGCAAAAAAGTGCTGGTGCAAAAGTTTTTTTGATTGACATAGGCAAAAGATAGAGATTGTTTCTGTAGAACTTTATATGGTTCAAATGGAGAGAAAACTTGAAAGACTCTAGAATCTAACAATCTATTTTTTTTAATAGAATGGCCCAGTGAATGAAAATGGAATTTGATTTTGAGTTGCAAGCCTGAACTGACTGCGGTGCCATCTCAAGGGCAAAGCTGCAAAGGTACCCTCTATGGTGAGCAGTCCCAGTAACTCTTACATCCTCCTCAAATGTGAGCTTCAGACAGCTTTACACTCACTAGTTATGGAGAAACAAATAAACACAACTTACTAGGAGTAACTTGTATGCTTCTCTTAACTTTCTGAACTTCCCCTAGACCAATCTCAATGTGGTGAGAAGCTGGGCTCAGAAACTCAGGGGGACATTCAGTAAAACGAGAAGACTGATCTCAGCTCTCCACCTATGACCACTGATGACCCCATAGGAGCGGCTGACTCTATTTCATGGGAAAGGATATTCAAATGAGAAAATTAGGAACATTTATGGATTTAAAGTAAATGTTGCTCAAAAATATGTAAACATGACCT
Source organism: Ctenomys sociabilis (assembly GCA_004027165.1). Lineage (NCBI taxonomy): Eukaryota > Metazoa > Chordata > Mammalia > Rodentia > Ctenomyidae > Ctenomys > Ctenomys sociabilis. Next base: position 3,613 of record PVKA01025575.1, on the reverse strand, counting down.
GAGCAGTGATGTGCCTGGACTCAGTTTTCTTCTGGAAAAAGAATAAGACATTTTCTACTGAATAACTTTTAATAAAATTTGGGCAGATAAAGTTGTTCATGATTTCATCTTATGAGCCTTCTTTGTGCATTGCAATAGGTATAAATACATAATTTTATGCAGGATAATAAGAAGTTTTTTCAATATTATGATTTATAAAATAATTACTTTTATCACATTGCTCCCATTAATTTATCCTGCTTTGTTCTGTTCATTTATTGGTCACCATTTTCATATAATGCAGTAGGAAAAAGTGTGCATACCAGGTCAGACCTACATTAGACTACTGCCTATTTGTGTTATTAGCTGTGTGATTAATACATTTTATATCAACCAATTGATTTTACTTCAACTAAAATATCATGGAAGCTATTTTCATTCTGCTGTGGAATTAGGAAGGTTATTAACTAGCTCAGAACACATGATACACGAGGCAGTAAGTTCTTATTAAATTCTACTGTCTCTGTTATTTTCTGTATGTATTTATATATTATGATAAATGTAAAGCATTATGCTAATGACTTTCCTTGAGTTTTTATTAAAAAATTTTAAGTTTCTCCGCAATAAAATATTTGCAAGATTGAAAAATGATCATTGATACTATGTCCAGCATTTGTAGTGATATTTAAAGGTGTAGAGTGGAAATTTCTAATCTGCTTAAATAGAATAACCAAATAAATATAGAATTTCTATAGTTTACAATTTGTTTAAATAGTAAACATTGTCAATCTATCTATAAAAGTGGTTAATTTTAATGTTCCTATTTGTTTTTTTAACTTAATACTGAGTTTAATTCACAAGTATATTTATCTCCCTTCCATCTCCATATGTCTGACCACCAACACTAATACGTCTTATCATAACATTCCATACATATTTAAAACCCAAGTAAAGGACAGAGTTCCATCTTTCAATACTAAACAGTCATTTCAGGCAACACACTCTTGGCAATGGAACCTGGACAACATTTATCCAACATGAGAGGGATACATGTTTGCATTATAAAAAGGACAGCCAGATGGTAACTGTTACAGAAATGAACAAAGACTGAAAACTTTAAAAAATTGTTTAAACTGTTTTCTTACAGAGACTTCCTCCACCGCCAGCGATCTTGAACAGCCCCCTGGTCAGGCATCTGGAAGCAGTCTTTACATAGTTGATGAATTTGGCTTCCACTTTAGGAAAAGAACCACCTTTTTCTATACTTACTTGCATTTTTTTTTCTTTAATGTCTACTATGGAACTAGGTCCTTTGGGTGTTTTAGGAGTCGTTCCATTCTGGTTTGATTTTTGTGTATTTTTGGCTGGAGTATCTCATATCAATTTCTTTGCTCGAACTTTCTCTTCAGTTTCTTCATCATCATCACCATCCTCACCATCCTCATCGTCATCGTCCTTGTCATCTTCAGCAGCAGGTAGTTTTGCTTTTTTCTGTGGAAACTTTCTGCCACCTTGCGGATCTCTTTCTACATATACTTAAAGAGTTTTACATCTTCATCGTCTTCTGACTCTGCACCTTCTTCCACAGCTACTAAATCCTGTCTACTAATATGCACAAGCCCTGAACCACTTCAACTTCAAGATAACAGTGGTGTAACTTCAAAGCCCACAAAGGAAACCATTGGCTGTGCAAACATTGTCATAGTTGCCCGTGTTACTTTCATGGAATTGCCTTCATAATTCATAGCCTCTGCCTCAACAATGTGCAATTCATCTTTTGCACCAGCCCTAAACTGGTCAGTCTTGATGACAACTGGTGCTCATTTTCATCGTTATCCCCCTTAAAGTGATAATCCTTGTCATCCTTTAGTTCACAGGCAGAGCCTCAGGAGGTTCATGTCCACAGCCATTGAATCTTCCATGGAACAGTGGCACACACTTGGGCGGAGAGAATGTGATGGAAGTGCATGAGTACTGCTCTACAGAACAGATGTGCAGGACAGAATCATGCCATGCTAATATTCCTATTTGAAATGCTGAAGAAAACAAGTGTGAACATAACACACTAGGATGGTGGTAGTATGGGATTATCCAAGGAAACATCCTTAATGCTATGGAGTATCATTATGCTTGCCACCCATGGTTCTGCTCCACAATGCCACCCTGTCACCCCACCAGCTAACTATGAACTGAATTTTCTAAAAACTTTGAGTTGAAATAAATGTTCCCTCCTTTGAATTGTGGATATTGGGTAATTTGCTACAGCAATGAGAAAATTAACTTAGGTTATGTATATTCTTCATTATGTTTCATAAGCAAGAATAAATGTACTTTTAAAACTTGCTTATTGCTTCTGAGCAATGTAATATGAAACAAACAATGCAGTTTGGGAGATCCTTCTTCTTAGATCTGATTCTGGACATCTATTATATACCTCGGGTTCCAAGGTATTTTCTGGTCTTAGCAATTCTGTTTAAAGCATAAAAGAAAATAAAGAAATGGAGATAATTAACAATGTAAGTTAGTTTAAAAATTAAATTTTCCTCGTCTTTAAAAACCTACAACCTAAACCTCAACTGAGCTCTTTGGAAACATAGATAAGCACACATGATTATGTGTCCTATAAAGCAAAGTACTTCCGGTTAGATAGCTCAGGGGACTAAAGTGCGTGCTTTGGCAGAGAGCAGACACCTGGGTTCAATCCCCGGCGTGCTGTACCAGCCCAGCGATTGAGCCTGGACGTGGTGGCACAAACTTGTAATCCCAGAACTTGGGAGTCTGTAAACAAGACTATCGCTACGAGTCCAATCTAAATAGTGAGATCATGTAGACCCTGCCCAAAATTCATTAATAAATAAACACATAAATAGAAGTAATTCATCCCCTCAAATATTTTATTACTGTTTTGATAGTTTTTCAAATTTTGTATCTTATCAGAAACTGTCTTCTTAAAATTTTAAAGAACACTTTGTAAATTCAATGAAAACTAAGCCTCAAAATGAGATAATGTGAATGCTTTTCTTATGAGTAGGTAGAAACTTTTTGAATTACAGTTGATTTTTCACAGGGAACAAAAAAAAAATGCATAACTCCTAATGCAGAAATCCAACATGCTTTACACTTTCAGATTTGGATGAAAACATTTTTTATTTTTACTTCTATTTTCTGTGAGACAGTCTGTAAGCTCAAAAGTCATTGTTTGCAGTTCTCTACAATTTATTTTTCATATTAACAATTGTTACAAATATAAAATAATCACTTTTTATTTAACATAATTCTGCAAAATAAATTTTCTCCCTGGGGACAATTTTAAAATACTTGTTTTAGGATTACTATGTAAAAAGAAAAAAGTGATTACTAATATAATATTCTACTCATAATAAGAAGAAAAAGTATGTAAGAACTGGGGTGCATGCAGGTTAATCTTAATCCCAGATATTTAGGGGGATACAACTTTCAGGCCAGCTGGGAAATTCAGTAAAATCTTGATTCAAAATAAAGTTAAACAAAAATGTTTGGGACTATAGCTCACTGGCAGAAGAATTAGGCCCAATGTTTTAATCCTCAGAAAAGAATGACACAAAATGAGACAAGAGAAGAGGAGGGAAGAGGAGAGAAGGGGAAGGGAGGGAAT